>JAODAL010028555.1:0-53132 GCA_025379985.1 Phyllomedusa bahiana
ATTGGATTTAATTTTACTTAACAAACGCTTTATGAGGGACAGTGTCAAATGCCTTTGCAAAGTCTAAAAGCTCAATATCCACAGCTGCCCCGCTATCCAGACTTCTACTCACCTCCTCATAAAAACAGATCAGATTGATCTGACAACTTCTGTCCTTAGTAAAACTATGCTGGCAATCACTTATAATATTGTATTCAGTCACATATTCCTGCATATAGTCCCTTATGAGCCCCTCAAATAGTTTTCCCACAACAGATGTTAAACTTACTGGTCTATAATTACCTGGGAAAGACTTGGAGCCTTTATTGAAGATGGGAACTACATTTGCCTTGCGCCAGTCTCCTGGCACTATACCAGTCACCAGGGAATCTCTAACTATCATGTACAGGGGCACAGAGATAACCGAGCTGAGCTCTTTAAGAACTCTTGGGTGAATGCCATCAGGGCCTGGAGCCTTGTTCACATTCAGTTTATTTGACTTTTTCTACACTGAGCCAATTACTAATAGCAGATGATCTATTAACAGTACTGGCACCACCTACATCTGCACTTGACCCACCCCATCAACTACTCTCTCATTGATAGTATATACTGAGCTGAAGAACCTATTTAGTACCTCTGCCTTCTCTTGGTCACCAGTGACCAGCTCCCCATCACAGGTTTTTAAGGGTCCTACTTGCTCTGACTTTGGCTTTTTGGCATTTATATGCTTAAAGAATTTCTTGGTGTTAGTCTTGCTGTCCTTGGCCACCTGCCTTTCATTTTGAATTTTAGCTGCTTTTATCACTTTTTTACAGATTTTATTAAGCTCTCTATAATTTTCAAAGGCTGATGCCGACCCCTCTGACTTATATTTTTTAAATGACCTTTTTATTGTTTATTGCCATCTTAACAGAAGGTAGAAGCCATGTTGGTTTTAGTCGCCTATTTTTAGGTCTCCACAGAAGTCATCTCCAGGATGCAATCAGGTAAGGGATAGACACTGACTGCGCTTAGACTGCTCCCTTCCCCCATGTGGTCATCCAGACTGTAAGGTAAATGAGTATTTGGGGTCAAATATTTAATTCCGGTTTGCTTAACTGTTTCCTATATAAGTGTTATGTGTGACTTATCATGTTCCACAGGGCACTGGAAAGCCATTGACCAGAGCATTGGAGGATGGTCCCAATTATGGGAGGGAAGGGCTCACCCACACCATGTGCCATGTAGATGGGCTAGCACAATGGCCTGTGAGTCAGTGCCACAGAGGGCCAGGCACAGCGAGAGGCAGCAGAGCACCAGGCAGAGCTCCAGGCAGAGCACCAGGCAGAGCACCAGGCAGAGCTCCAGGCAGCAGAGCACCAGGCAGAGCACCAGGCAGAGCTCCAGGCAGAGCTCCAGGCAGAGCACCAGGCACAGTGAGAGGCAGCAGAGCACCAGGCAGAGCACCAGGCAGAGCACCAGGCACAGTGAGAGGCAGCAGAGCACCAGGCAGAGCTCCAGGCAGAGCACCAGGCAGAGCACCAGGCAGAGCTCCAGGCAGCAGAGCACCAGGCAGCAGAGCACCAGGCAGCAGAGCACCAGGCAGCAGAGCACCAGGCAGAGCTCCAGGCACAGCGAGAGGCAGCAGAGCACCAGGCAGAGCTCCAGGCAGAGCACCAGGCAGAGCACCAGGCACAGTGAGAGGGTCCCTGCTGCTGCTTACGCACCTCTCCCCACTCCTGCTTCCCTGCGCAGGTCCCTGCTTCCTAGCTCTGTGAAATTTAATGGGCCATCATGCTGGTAATTGGTTAATTTCTGGACGCTGACCCCTTATCTTGCCTCCCTCTCCTAACCCCCCTGCCAGATATTTAGCGTTCGTGCCCTAGAGAAAGCCCGTGTTATATTATGTGTCCTGCCTGTCTACCTACCCGTTTGTCTGTGACCTCATCCACGTTGACTGCCACCGGCCCTGACCTTACTGCTTGTCCCCGACTACATCACTGCCTACGATTCTGTATCACGTACACCCCGGTCACCACAGCAAGCAAGTCACGGGGAGCGACCTGGGGGTCTTTCTGCTGCATAAACCCAACTGGCCGTGCGTCTTCTCTGGAGAAGACCGGGGGGCTCCATAGACTCTGCTGCCTGACGCGGCTTACACCACTGCTTGTGGACGTTGAGCGAATCTACACGTTGCACTAAGAAATATCAGACGTGATCTGGCTTCACAGCGCGCACCTCCAGTGGGCCGCTCATACGCTCATATTATTTTGACAAAATAAATCAGAAGATCAAAAATCAGAATCAAAGAAGCGAGAAATAAAAAGAAAACAGCAGTCGGTGCGACGCCGTGCGGTGCAGTGCGGTGTGGTCCTGGTGTGGTGGGTGTGGTGCGGTGAGGTGTGGTGTGGTACGGTGTGGGGCGGTGTGGTGCTGTGAGGAGCGGTGTGGTGCGGTGAGGTGTGGTGTGGTCCGGTGTGGTGCGGTGAGGTGTGGTGCGATGTGGTGTGGTGCGGTGCAGTGAGGTGTGATGTGGTGAGGTGTGGTGCGGTCTGGTGTGGTGCGGTGCGATGTGATGTGGTCCGGTGAGGTACAGTGTGGTGAGATGCAGTTGGTGTGATGCGGTCCGGTGAGGTACGGTGAGGCGCGGTGCAGTGCGGTGTGGTGTGGTGTGATGTGGTGTGGTCCGGTGTGGTGCGTTGTGGTGTGGTGCGTTGTGGTGTGGTGAGGTGTGGTGTGGTCCGGTGTGGTGCGGTGCGATGTGGTGAGGTGTGGTGATGTGTGGTGACGTGTGGTGCGGTGTGGTCCGGTGTGGTGCGGTGCGTTCTGATGAGGTATGGTGAGGTGCGGTGTGGTGGTGTGCGGTGGGGTGCGATGTGGTGAGGTGTGGTGCAGTGTGGTGAGGTGTGGTGCGGTGTGGTGCGGTCCGGTGTGGTGCGTTGTGGTGCAGTGTGGTGCGGTGTGATGTGGTGCGGTCCGGTGAGGTACGGTGAGGCGCGGTGCAGTGCGGTGTGGTGCGGTGTGATGTGGTGAGGTACGGTGAGGCGTGGTGCAGTGCGGTGTGGTGCGGTGCGATGTGGCGTGGTCCGGTTTGGTGTGGTGCGGTGTGGTCCGGTGTGGTGCGGTGCGATGTGGTGAGGTGTGGTGTGGTGACATGTGGTGCGGTGCGGTCCGGTATGGTGCGGTGCGTTCCGATGAGGTACGGTGCGGTGTGGTGCAGTGTGGTATGGTGCGGTGTGGTGTGGTGCAGTGAGGTGTGGTGTGGTGCGGTGTGGTGTGGTGCGGTGTGGTGTGGTGCGGTGTGGTGCAGTGAGCTGCAGTGAGGTGTGGTGCGGTGTGGTGCAGTGAGGTGTGGTGCGGTGTGGTGCGGTGTGGTGTGGTGCGGTGTGGTGTGGTGCGGTGTGGTGCAGTGTGGTGCAGTGAGTGGTGCAGTGAGGTGTGGTGCGGTGTGGTGCGGTGTGGTATGGTGCGGTGTGGTGTGGTGCGTTGTGGTGCAGTGTGGTGTGGGTCAGTGTGGGGCGGTGTGGTGAGGTGTGGTCATACATGCCAACTCTCCCGTTTTTGGCGGGGGGGTCCCGCTATTTGGGGTCCCCTCCCGCCCTCCCGGGGGAGTAGGCATTCCTCCCGCCGCCAGCAGGCGGCGGGGCTCTTTAATTTGCCTCGGCGACAGAGTAGCGCTAGTGCGCTACTCTGGCGCCGCCGGGCCGCCCCTACAGGCGGGTGAAGCGGCCGTTGCGCCCGCTTCACCCGCCCGGAGTCTCGGGGTGCAGGGAGGAGGCAGGCGGGCTCGCTCCCTCCTCCCTCCGCGCCCGGTATGTCCGGCGCCGGTGTGTGCGCCGCACAGACAGGTCCGCGGCGCAGGGGGACGTGACGCGCGGCTGCTCGCACTTCCCCCTGCGCCGCTGAGGAGATCGGTCGGGAGCTGGCAGCGCTGCAGGAGCCTGGTGAGGTAAGTGGATTTAATTAATTTATTTTTATTCGCTATAGGGGGGGGGGCTCTTCCTGGCAACAATGGGGGCTCTTCCTGGCAACAGAGGGGACATCTACCGGGCAACAGAGGGGGCACTAGCTGGCAACAGAGGGAGCACTACCTGGCAACAGAGGGGACATCTACCTGGCAACAGAGGGGGCAATTCCTGGCAAAAGAGGGGGCATCTACCTGGCAACAATGGGGGCACTACCTGGCAACAATGGGGGCTCGTCCTGGCAACAGAGGGGGCCCTACCTGGCAACAGAGGGGACATCTACCTGGCAACAGAGGGGACATCTACCTGGCAACAATGGGGGCATCTACCTGGCAACAGAGGGGGCACTACCTGGCAACAATGGGGGCACTACCTGGCAACAATAGGGGCACTACCTGGCAACAATGGGGGCACTACCTGGCAACAGAGGGGGCATCTACCTGGCAACAGAGGGGGCATCTACCTGGCAACAGAGGGGGCATCTACCTGGCAACAATGGGGGCACTACCTGGCAACAATTGGGACACTACCTGGCAACAGAAGGGGCACTACCTGGCAACAGAGGGGACATCTACCTGGCAACAGAGGGGGCACTACCTGGCAACAGAGGGGGCTCTTCCTGGCAACAGAGGGGGCATCTACCTGGCAACAGAGGGGGCACTACCTGGCAACAATGGGGGCACTACCTGGCAACAATGGGGGCACTACCTGGCAACAGAGGGGACATCTACCTGGCAACAGAGGGGGCATCTACCTGGCAACAGAGGGGGCATCTACCTGGCAACAATGGGGGCATCTACCTGGCAACAGAGGGGGCATCTACCTGGCAACAGAGGGGGCACTACCTGGCAACAATGGGGGCACTAGCTGGCAACAATGGGGGCACTAGCTGGCAACAGAGGGGGCACTAGCTGGCAAACAATGGGGGCACTACCTGGCAACAATGGGGGCACCTACCTGGCAACAATGGGGGCACTACCTGGCAACAGAGGGGACATCTACCTGGCAACAGAGGGGGCATCTACCTGGCAACAGAGGGGGCACTAGCTGGCAACAAGGGGGGCACTAGCTGGCAACAGAGGGGGCACTAGCTGGCAACAGAGGGGGCACTACCTAGCAAACAATGGGAGCACTACCTGGCAACAATGGGGGCACCTACCTGGCTAACAAAGGGGGGCACCTACCTGGCTACAGAGGGGCATCTACTTGGCTACAAGGGGGCATCTACCTGCCTGTAAGGGGCACTACCTGCTTATGGGGGGTTACTACCTGGCTATAAGGGCATCTACCTGGCTTTCTTCCAAAGCCGTTATGCAGTTAGGTGGAGTGGGTGTGGCTTTTTGAAGGGGGCGTGGCATACCAAAAAGATGGACGTGCCCATGCAAATCTAATATCTCCTGCTTTTTCATTTTCAAAAGTTGGCAACTATTGGTGGGGTGCAGTGTGGTGCGGTGTGGTGTGGTGCGGTGTGGTGCAGTGTGGTGCGGTGTGGTAAGGTGCGGTGTGGTGCAGTGTGGTGAAGTATGGTGCGGTGTGGTGCAGTGTGGAGAGGTGTGTTGTTGTGCGGAGGGGTGTGGTGCAGTATGGTCCGGTGTGGTGCTGTGATGTGTGGTGCGATGTGGTGTGTTGTGGTGCAGTGCGGTGTGGTGCGGTGCGTTCTGATAAGGTACGGTGAGGTGTGGTGGTGTGGTGTGGTGCAGTGTGGTGCGGTTTGGTGCGGTGTGGTGCAGTGTGGTGCATTGTGGTGCGGTCCAGAGTGGTGCGTTGTGGTGCAGTATGGTGTGGTGTGATGTGGTGTGTTGTGGTTTGGTGCGTTGTGGTGCGGTGTGGTGTGGTGCGGTGCGGTGAGTTGTTATGCGAAGCGGTGTGGTGCAGTATGGTCCGGTGTGGTGTGGTGCAGTGAGGTGTGGTGCGGTGTGGTGCAGTGTGGTGCGATGCAGTGATGGAGGTGGGTGCGGTCGGTGTGGTACGGTGGTGGGGCGGGCATGCAGGTGGGGTGTGGTTTGGGGGTGCGATGTGGCGTGGTCCGGTGTGGTGCGGTGCGATGTGGTGAGGTGTGGTGTGGTGACGTGGTGTGGTACGGTGCGGTGTGGTGCGGTGCGTTCCGATGAGGTACGGTGAGGTGAGGTGCGATGTGGTGCGGTGTGGTGCGGTCCGGTGTGGTGTGTTGTGGTGCAGTCCGGTGTGGTGCGGTGCGTTCTGATGAGGTACGGTGAGGGGTGTGGTGCAGTGCGGTGTGGTGCGGTGTGGTGCAGTGTGGTCCAGTGTGGTCCAGTGTGGTGCATTGTGTTGTGGTGCAGTATGGTGTGGTGCGTTGTGGTGCGTTGTGGTGTGTTGTGGTGCGGTGTGGTGCGGTGTGGTGCAGTGTGGTGCAGTGTGGTGCGGTGAGGTGTGTTGTGGTGTAGTGGAGTGTGGTGCAGTGTGGTGCGGTGAGGTGTGGTGTGTTGTGGTGTGGTCCGGTGTGGTGCGGTGAGGTGAGGTGTGGTGTGGTGCAGTGTGGTCCGGTGTGGTGCGTTGTGGTGCATTGTGGTGCGGTCCGGAGTGGTGAGGTACGGTCCGGTGTGGTCAATTGTGGTGCAGTGTGGTGTGGGGCAGTGTGGGGCGGTGTGGTGCGGTGTGGTGCGGTGCGGTGTGGTGCGGTGTGGTGCGGTGTGGTGTGGTGTGGTGCGTTGTGGTGCAGTGAGGTGTGGTGCAGTGTGGTGCGGTGTGGTGTGGTGCGTTGTGGTGCAGTGAGGTGTGGTGCAGTGTGGTGCGGTGTGGTATGGTGCGGTGTGGTGCAGTGTGGTGCGGTGTGGTATGGTGCGGTGTGGTGCAGTGTGGAGCGGTGTGTTGTTATGCGAAGCGGTGTGGTGCAGTATGGTCCGGTGTTGTGTGGTGCATTGAGGTGTGGAGCGGTGTGGTGCAGCGTGGTGCAGTGAGGTGCAGTGAGGTGTGGTGCGGTGTGGTGCAGTATGGTCTGGTGTGGTGAGGTGCGGTGAGGTGTGGTGCGGTGTGGTGTGGTGTGGTGCGGTGTGGTGTGGTGTGGTGTGGTGTGGTGCGGTGTGGTGTGGTGCGGTATGGTGCAGTATGGTCCGGTGTGGTGAGGTGCGGTGAGGTGTGGTGCGGTGTGGTGTGGTGTGGTGCGGTGTGGTGTGGTGTGGTGTGGTGCGGTGTGGTGTGGTGTGGTGCGGTGTGGTGTGGTGCGGTGTGGTGCAGTATGGTCCGGTGTGGTGAGGTGCGGTGAGGTGTGGTGCGGTGTCGTGCGGTGTCGTGCGGTGTCGTGCGGTGTGGTGTGGTGTGGTGAGGTGTGGTGCGGTGTGGTGTGGTGTGGTGTGGTGCGGTGTGGTGTGGTGAGGTGCGGTGTGGTGTGGTGTGGTGAGGTGTGGTGCGGTGTGGTGAGGTGTGGTGTGGTGCGGTGTGGTGCAGTATGGTCCGGTGTGGTGAGGTGCGGTGAGGTGTGGTGCGGTGTGGTGCAGTGTGGTGCAGTGTGGTGGGGTGTGGTGAGGTGCGGTGTGGTGTGGTGAGGTGCGGTGAGGTGTGGTGCGGTATGGTGCAGTATGGTCCGGTGTGGTGAGGTGCGGTGAGGTGTGGTGCGGTGTGGTGTGGTCCGGTGTGGTGAGGTGCGGTGAGGTGTGGTGCGGTGTGGTGTGGTGCGGTGTGGTGTGGTGCGGTGTGGTGTGGTGTGGTGCGGTGTGGTGAGGTGCGGTGAGGTGTGGTGCGGTGTGGTGTGGTCCGGTGTGGTGTGGTGCGGTGTGGTGCGGTGTGGTGAGGTGCGGTGAGGTGTGGTCCGGTGTGGTGAGGTGCGGTGAGGTGTGGTGCGGTGTGGTGTGGTGCGGTGTGGTGTGGTCCGGTGTGGTGTGGTCCGGTGTGGTGTGGTGCGGTGTGGTGTGGTCCGGTGTGGTGAGGTGCGGTGAGGTGTGGTGCGGTGTGGTGTGGTCCGGTGTGGTGTGGTGCGGTGTGGTCCGGTGTGGTGAGGTGCGGTGAGGTGTGGTGCGGTGTGGTGCAGTATGTTCCGGTGTGGTGAGGTGTGGTGAGGTGTGGTGCGGTGTGGTGCAGTGAGGTGTGGTGCAGTGAGGTGTGGTGCGGTGTGGTGCAGTATGTTCCGGTGTGGTGAGGTGTGGTGAGGTGTGGTGCAGTGAGGTGTGGTGCAGTGAGGTGTGGTGCGGTGTGGTGCGGTGTGGTGCAGTGTGGTGCAGTGAGGTGCAGTGAGGTGTGGTGCGGTGTGGTGCAGTGAGGGATCATTAGAAAGCTGGAGCGATCCATGAGGATCAATCAGGTAATTTGTCTTTAATCCTCTTCTCTATCAGTTTGGAAAAGAACTATTTTTTTATCTAAAAGGGAAGTCCTGCAAGCGGGGAGGTGACCGGGCTGCCCAGGGTGGAGGGAGCTGGGACACCTCTGCGGGAGGAGGGAGGGGGATTGACGAAAACAGTAATAACCATCAGCAGCTAAATCCACAGATACTGACCCCACTACTCTAACCCTGAGTATATACACAGATACTGACCCCACTACTCTAACACTGAGTATATACACAGATACTGACCCCACTACTCTAACCCTGAGTATTTATACGATACTGACCCCACTACTCTATATAGTAACACTGAGTATATACACAGATACTGACCCCACTACTCTATATAGTAACACTGAGTATATACACAGATACTGACCCCACTACTCTATATAGTAACACTGAGTATATACACAGATACTGACCCCACTACTCTAACCCTGAGTATATACACAGATACTGACCCCACTACTCTATATAGTAACCCTGAGTATATACACAGATACTGACCCCACTACTCTAACCCTGAGTATATATACACAGATACTGACCCCACTACTCTATATAGTAACACTGAGTATATACACAGATATGACCCACATACTCTAAACCTGAGTATATTAAAACAGATACTGACCCCCACTACTCTAACCTGAGTATATACACAGTACTGACCACACTACTCTATATGTAAACACTGAGTATATACAGATACTGACCCCACTACTCTAAACCTGAGTATATACACAGATACTGACCACAAATACTCTATATAGTAACCCTGAGTATATTACACAGATACTGACCCCACTAAATCTATTATAGTAAACTGAGTATATTTCACAGATACTGACCCACTACTCTAACCTGAGTATATACACAGATACTGAACACACTACTCTAACCCTGAGTATATACACAGATACTGACCCCACTACTCTAACCCTGAGTATATACACAGATACTGACCCCACTACTCTATATAGTAACCCTGAGTATATACACAGATACTGACCCCACTACTCTAACCCTGAGTATATACACAGATACTGACCCCACTACTCTAACCCTGAGTATATACAAAAGATACTGACCCCACTACTCTATATAGTAACACTGAGTATATACACAGATACTGACCCCACTACTCTAGCTAGTAACACTGAGTATATACACAGATACTGGGCCCCATATCTAACCCTGAGTATTACACAGATACTGACCCCTCTACTCTATATAGTAACCTGAGTATTATACACAGGGTACTGACCCCACTACTCTAACCCCGAGTATATACAAAAGATACTGACCCCCTACTCTATATAGTAAACCCTGAGTATATACAACAGATACTGACCCCACTACTCTAACACTGAGTATATACACAGATACTGACCCCACTACTTTTATATAGTAAACAATGAGTATATACACAGATACTGACCCCACTACTCTATATAGTAACCCTGAGTATATACACAGATACTGACCCCACTACTCTATATAGTAACCCTGAGTATATACACAGATACTGACCCCACTACTCTATATAGTAACACTGAGTATATACACAGATACTGACCCCACTACTCTAACCCTGAGTATATACACGTTTCTGACCCCAAATCTTATATAGTAACCCTGAGTATATACACAGATACCGACCACACTACTCTAACCCTGAGTATATACACAGATACTGACCCCACTACTCTAACCCTGAGTATATACACAGATACTGACCCCACTACTCTAACACTGAGTATATACACAGATACTGACCACACTACTCTAACCCTGAGTATATACACAGATGCTGACCCACTACTTAACCCTGAGTATATACACAGATACTGACCCCACTACTCTATATAGTAACACTGAGTATATACACAGATACTGACCCCACTACTCTAACCCTGAGTATATACACAGATACTGACCCCACTACTCTATATAGTAACACTGAGTATATACACAGATACTGACCCCACTACTCTAACACTGAGTATATACACAGATACTGACCCCACTACTCTATATTTGTAACATGAGTATTTTCATAGATACTGACCCCACTAATCTAACCTGAGTATATCCACAGATACTGACCCCATACTCTAAACCCTGAGTATATATACACAGATACTGACCCCACTACTCTATATAGTAACACTGAGTATATACACAGATACTGACCCCACTACTCTAACCCTGAGTATATACACAGATACTGACCCCACTACTCTAACCCTGAGTATATACACAGATACTGACCCCACTACTCTAACCCTGAGTATATACACAGATACTGACCCCACTACTCTAACCCTGAGTATATACACAGATACTGACCCCACTACTCTATATAGTAACACTGAGTATATACACAGATACTGACCCCACTACTCTAACCCTGAGTAAAATTTTCCCCAGATATGATCCATACTCTATATAGTAACACTGAGTATATACACAGATACTGACCCCACTACTCTAACCCTGAGTATATACACAGATACTGACCCCACTACTCTATATAGTAACACTGAGTATATACACAGAAACTGGACCCACTACTCTTTTTAGTAACCTGAGTATTCCACAGATACTGAAACCCCCCTACTCTATTATAGTAAACTGAGTATTAACAGATACTGACCCCACTACTCTAACACTGAGTATATACACAGATACTGACCCCACTACTCTATATAGTAACACTGAGTATATACACAGATACTGACCCCACTACTCTAACCCTGAGTATATACACAGATACTGACCCCACTACTCTATATAGTAACCCTGAGTATATACACAGATACTGACCCCACTACTCTAACCCTGAGTATATACACAGATACTGACCCCACTACTCTATTTTAGTAACATGAGTATATCCACAGATACTGACCCCACTACTCTATATAGTAACACTGGTATATCCACGATTTCTGACCCCATACTCTATATTAGTAACCCCGAGTATATACACAGATACTGACCCCACTACTCTATATTTTAACCCTGAGTATATACAAGATACTCTCCCACTACTCTATATAGTTACACTGAGTATATACACAGATACTGACCCCACTACTCTAACCCTGAGTATATACACAGATACTGACCCCACTACTCTAACCCTGAGTATATACACAGATACTGACCCCACTACTCTATATAGTAACACTGGTATATAACAGATACTGGGCCCCACTACTCTAACCCTGAGTATATACACAGGGTACTGACCCCACTACTCTATATAGTAAAAAATGGTATATACACAGATACTGACCCCCACTACTCTAACCTGAGTATATACACAGATACTGACCCCACTACTCTAACCCTGAGTATATACACAGATACTGACCCCACTACTCTATATAGTAACACTGAGTATATACACAGATACTGACCCCACTACTCTATATAGTAACACTGAGTATATACACAGATACTGACCACACTACTCTAAACCTGAGTATATATACACAGAAACTCACCCCACTACTCTATATAGTAACCCTGAGTATATACACAGATACTGACCCCACTACTCTAACCCTGAGTATATACACAGATACTGACCCCACTACTCTATATAGTAACACTGAGTATATACACAGATACTGACCCCACTACTCTAACCCTGAGTATATACACAGATACTGACCCCACTACTCTATATAGTAACACTGAGTATATACACAGATACTGACCCCACTACTCTATATAGTAACACTGAGTATATACACAGATACTGACCCCACTACTCTATATAGTAACCCTGAGTATATACACAGATACTGACCCCACTACTCTATATAGTAACCCTGAGTATATACACAGATACTGACCCCACTACTCTAACCCTGAGTATATACACAGATACTGACCCCACTACTCTAAACCTGGTATATTTTTTCACAGATTTCTGACCCCACTACTCTATATAGTAACACTGAGTATATACACAGATACTGACCCCACTACTCTATATAGTAACACTGAGTATATACACAGATACTGACCCCACTACTCTAACCCTGAGTATATACACAGATACTGACCCCACTACTCTATATAGTAACACTGAGTATATACACAGATACTGACCCCACTACTCTAACCCTGAGTATATACACAGATACTGACCCCACTACTCTATATAGTAACACTGAGTATATACACAGATACTGACCCCACTACTCTAACCCTGAGTATATACACAGATACTGACCCCACTACTCTATATAGTAACCCTGAGTATATACACAGATACTGACCCCACTACTCTATATAGTAACCCTGAGTATATACACAGATACTGACCCCACTACTCTAACCCTGAGTATATACACAGATACTGACCCCACTACTCTAACCCTGAGTATATACACAGATACTGACCCCACTACTCTAACCCTGAGTATATACACAGATACTGACCCCACTACTCTAACCCTGAGTATATACACAGATACTGACCCCACTACTCTATATAGTAACACTGAGTATATACACAGATACTGACCCCACTACTCTAACCCTGAGTATATACACAGATACTGACCCCACTACTCTAACCCTGAGTATATACACAGATACTGACCCCACTACTCTATATAGTAACCCTGAGTATATACACAGATACTGACCCCACTACTCTATATAGTAACCCTGAGTATATACACAGATACTGACCCCACTACTCTAACCCTGAGTATATACACAGATACTGACCCCACTATTCTAACCCTGAGTATATACACAGATACTGACCCCTCTACTCTATATAGTAACACTGGTATATAAAACGATACTGACCCCAAATACTTTTATATAGTAACAACTGAGTATATACACACTTACTGCCCCCACTACTCTATATAGTAACCCTGAGTATATACACAGATACTGACCCCACTACTCTATATAGTAACACTGAGTATATACACAGATACTGACCCCACTACTCTAACCCTGAGTATATACACAGATACTGACCCCACTACTCTATATAGTAACCCTGAGTATATACACAGATACTGACCCCACTACTCTATATAGTAACACTGAGTATATACACAGATACTGACCCCACTACTCTATATAGTAACACTGAGTATATACACAGATACTGACCCCACTACTCTAACCCTGAGTATATACACAGTTCTGACCCCACTACTCTATATAGTAACACTGAGTATATACACAGATACTGACCCCACTACTCTATATAGTAACACTGAGTATATACACAGATACTGACCCCACTACTCTATATAGTAACACTGAGTATATACACAGATACTGACCCCACTACTCTATATAGTAACCCTGAGTATATACACAGATACTGACCCCACTACTCTATATAGTAACACTGAGTATATACACAGATACTGACCCCACTACTCTATATAGTAACACTGAGTATATACACAGATACTGACCCCACTACTCTAACAATGAGTAAATACACAGATACAGACCCCACTACACTATATAGTAACACTGAGTAGATACACAGATACTGACCCCACTACTCTAACCCTGAGTATATACACAGATACTGACCCACTTTCTCTATTTTAGTAACCCTGAGTATATACACAGTACTGACCCCTACTCTATAGTAACCCTGAGTATATACACAGATACTGACCCCACTACTCTATATAGTAACACTGAGTATATACACAGATACTGACCCCACTACTCTAACCCTGAGTATATACACAGATACTGACCCCACTACTCTAACCCTGAGTATATACACAGATACTGACCCCACTACTCTATATAGTAACACTGAGTATATACACAGATACTGACCCCACTACTCTATATAGTAACCCTGAGTATATACACAGATACTGACCCCACTACTCTAACCCTGAGTATATACACAGATACTGACCCCACTACTCTATATAGTAACACTGAGTATATACACAGATACTGACCCCACTACTCTAACCCTGAGTATATACACAGATACTGACCCCACTACTCTATATAGTAACACTGAGTATATACACAGATACTGACCCCACTACTCTAACCCTGAGTATATACACAGATACTGACCCCACTACTCTATAAAGTAACCCGGAGTATATACACAGATACCGAACACACTACTCTAACACTGAGTATATACACAGATACTGACCCCACTACTCTAACCCTGAGTATATACACAGATACTGACCCCACTACTCTAACCCTGAGTATATACACAGATACTGACCCCACTACTCTAACCCTGAGTATATACACAGATACTGACCCCACTACTCTATATAGTAACCCTGAGTATATACACAGATACTGACCCCACTACTCTAACCCTGAGTATATACACAGATACTGACCCCACTACTCTATATAGTAAAACTGAGTATATACACAGATACTGACCCCCCCTACTCTAACCCTGAGTATTCACAGTACTGACCCCACTACTCATATGTAACCCGGTATTACACAGATCTGACCCACTACTCATAAGTAGCACTGAGTCTACACCCGATACGACCCCTACTCTATATAGTAACCACTGAGTATATACACGATACTGACCCCACTACTCAACCCTGAGTATATACACAGAACTGACCCCACTACTCTAACCCTGGTTTACCACGATACTGACCCCCCACTCTATATAGTAACATGAGTTATCACAGATACTGACCCCACTACCTAACCCCGAGTTTCACAGTACTGACCCCATACTCTTATAGTAACCTGAGTATATACACAGATACTGACCCCACTACTCTATATAGTAACACTGAGTATATACACAGATACTGACCCCACTACTCTATATAGTAACACTGAGTATATACACAGATACTGACCCCACTACTCTAACCCTGAGTATATACACAGATACTGACCCCACTACTCTAACCCTGAGTATATACACAGATACTGACCCCACTACTCTATATAGTAACACTGAGTATATACACAGATACTGACCCCACTACTCTATATAGTAACACTGAGTATATACACAGATACTGACCCCACTACTCTAACACTGAGTATATACACAGATACTGAACCCACTACTCTATATAGTAACACTGAGTATATACACAGATACTGACCCCACTACTCTAACCCTGAGTATATACACAGATACTGACCCCACTACTCTATATAGTAACACTGAGTATATACACAGATACTGACCCCACTACTCTAACCCTGAGTATATACACAGATACTGACCCCACTACTCTATATAGTAACACTGAGTATATACACAGATACTGACCCCACTACTCTAATCCTGAGTATTACACAGTTTCTGACCCCACTACTCTAACCTGAGTATATACACAGATACGATCCACTACTCTATTATAAAACTGAGTATATACACAGATACTGACCCCATACTCTAACCCCGAGTATATCACAGATTACTGACCCCTTACTCTAACCCTGAGTATATACACAGATACTGACCCCACTACTCTAACCCTGAGTATATACACAGATACTGACCCCACTACTCTAACCCTGAGTATATACACAGATACTGACCCCACTACTCTATATAGTAACACTGAGTATATACACAGATACTGACCCCACTACTCTAACCCTGAGTATATACACAGATACTGACCCCACTACTCTATATAGTAACACTGAGTATATACACAGATACTGACCCCACTACTCTAACCCTGAGTATATACACAGATACTGACCCCACTACTCTATATAGTAACACTGAGTATATACACAGATACTGACCCCACTCTACTATATATAACGTAACACTGAGTATATACTACAGGATACTGACCTCACTTATCTATTAGTAACCATGAGAATATAAAACAGATATCTGACCAATATCAATATAGCTAACAATGAGTATATACACAGATACTGATCCATAATTCTATTTTAGTAACATGAGTATATACACAGATCACTGACCCACTACTCTAACCCTGTGTATATATACACAGATACTGCCGTCCTCTACACTAATCCCTGAGTATATAACACAGTATACTCGATCTCCCCAACTACTTATATGTAACACTGAGTAATACACAGATACGCTGTCCCCATACTCTAACCCGGAGTATATTCACTAGATACTGACCCCACTACTCTAATAGTAACAATGAGTTTTAATACACAGATACTGACCCTCCACTACTCTAACCCTGAGTATATACACCGATACTGACCCATACTCTATATAGTCAAACACTGAGTTATATTCCAGGATACTGACCCAAATCTAACTGAGCTATATATACACAGATACTGACCCCTCTACACTAATTATTGAACTAACACCTGAGTATATATACACAAGTACTGACCCCAACTACTCTAAACCTCTGAGTAGTTTATACACAGATACTTGAGCCCCGCATACTTCATATAGTAACCTGGTATATACTACACATGATACTGACCCCCTATACTAACCCTGAGTTCTATACACAGATATGACCCCACTTACTCTATGTATAGAACACTGAGTAATATACACAGATTGACACCCACTACTCTATTTAAGCTAAACATGAGTATATACACAGATAACGTTGACCCCACTCACTCTAACCCTGAGTATTATCACCTGAATTTACTGACCCCTCATACTTCATATAGTAAACATGAGTATATACACAGATTACTACACCACTACTCTACTATACGTATCACTGAGTATATAGCACAGATATCTGACCCCTCTACTCCTATATAGTAACCATGCAGTATCATTCACAGATACTGACCCCACTTACTCTATAATAGTAACCCTGAGTATATAACACAGTTACTGACACCACTACTCTTATACTGTTACCTGAGTATTTAAACCAGATACTGGACCCACTATCTATTATAGTAACCAAGAGTATAAACAGATATGACCCCACTTCTCTAACCCGAGGTATTATTACACTTAGATACTGACCCCACTACTCTATATAGTTAACCTGAGTATTTTCAAAAGGATACCGACCAAAATACTATATACCCCTGTGTTTCATACACAGATACTGACCCATAATCTAAACATGAGTAATATACATCAGATACTGACCCACTACTCTAACCTGAGTTTAGACCAGATACTGACCCCACTACTCTTACCTCTGAGTATTTACCTCAGATACTGATCCCACTACTCTATATAGTAATCACTGAGTATATACAAGATTACTGACCCTCTACTCTAAACTGAGAATATTACACAGCTATGAACCCCAACTACTCTAACCCTGCGTGTTTATTACACTGATACTGACAACACTACTCTAAGACCTGAGTATATACCACAGATACTGATCTCCACTACTCTTTATTGTAAACACCTGAGTATTTACAGACCAGATTACTGACCCCCCACAACACTATATTAGTAACACTGAGTTATATACACAGATACTGACCCACTACTATTATAGTAACCCTGAGTTATATACACAGATACTTGACCCCTACTACTCTTAAATGCGAGATATATATTTTCACAGTTACTGACACTACTACTCTTACCCTGCAGTATATACACAGATACTTTTCCCCAACTACTATATAGTAACCCTGAGTATATACACAGAGTACTGAAACCCCCACTACTTAACCCTGTAGTATAAATCAACTATACTACTGTCCCCAACTACTCTAACCTGGAGTATATACACAGAATACAGGACCCCACTACATCTATTACCTGAGTTAAAGTATATCAACAGATACTGACCCCATCTACTTATCCTGAGTATATACACAGATAATGACCCACTACTTCTATATAGTAACTCTGAGTATATACACGCATTACCGACCCACTTATGTCTAGTCATACGTAACACTGAGGATTTTACCACAAGAATATCTGACACCACTACTCTATATAGTAACATGAGATATACAACAGATACCTGACCCCATACTTTACATATCTGTGTATATACACAGATATGACCCAACTACTTCTAAACCATTGAGTATATACACAGATACTGACCCCACTCTCTAAACTCTGAAGTTATATACTAGAAGATACTGACCCACTATTCTACCTGAGTATATTCACAGATACTGGAACCCCCCACTACTATATATTAGTAAACACTGATGGTATATATACAGAATACTGACCCACTCTCTAACCCGGAGTATATACACAGATACTGAATCCACAACTACTCTATATAGTATAAACTTCTGAGTTAATATACACAGATACTGACCCTATCTACTACTTAATATAGTAACAACTGAGTTATATATTCAAACGATATGACCCCCACTTACTTCTAACCTCTGAAGTTTATACACGATACTGACCCCAACTAACTCTATATCTGTATACAATGAGTATATTACACAGATACTGACCCACTACTCGTATATAGTAAACATGAGTATATACACAGTTATGACCCACTACTCTAGACCTGAGTTTATATCACAATATGACCCCACTACTCTACCCTGAGATATTATACAAAGGTTATCTGACCCACTACTCTAACCCTGAGTAGATTCACGATCTGACCAACATATATTATATAGTTAACCACCCCCCCCCCCCCCCCCCTATGAGTATTTATACACAGATAAGTACCATACTCTAATACCTGAGTATATAATACAGAAAGATCTGACCCCACTACTTCTAACACTGAGTTATATACACAGATATGACCCCACTAGCTCTATATAGATAACATTGAGTATAATAACAACATGTATACTGAACCAACACCTACTCCTAAAACCCTGATGTATATACACGATATGTCCACACTACTCTAACCCTGAGGTATATACACAGATATGACCACCTCTAATCTATATAGTACAAATGAATTTATTACACAGTTACTCGACCCCACTACTCTTACTAGTAACACTGAGTATTTATTCAGATATGACCCATACTCAACCACCTGGGTGTTATACACAGATACTGACCCCACTAGACTCTATATTGTAAACCTGACGTATATACACCGATACTGACCCCCACTCACTCTATCACCTGGTATATACACTGATACTGACCCACTACTCTAACACCTGAGTATATACACAGATTACTGACCCCATTTACTCCTAATCCCTGAGGTTATTTACACTAATACTGTACACCACCTACTCTAACCCTGAGTATATACACAGATATGACCACACTCTCTATATTGTTAACCCTGAGTATTACACAGATTACTGTACTCCACTTACTTCTATATAGTAACACTGAGTATATACTCAGTATATCTGACTCATTAATCTTTTATAGTAAACATGTGTATATACAACAGATTCTGACCCACTTACTCTAACCGCCTGAGTATATATACACAGATCACTGACCCACTACTCTAACCTGAGTATATAATACCACAGATACTGACCCACTACTCTCTAACCCTGAGTTTATACTCAGATTATGACCCCAACTACTTAACCATGAGTATATACACAGTTACTTGACCCACTACTCTATTTAGTAACATGCGAGTATCAATCACAGAAGATCACTGACACCCTCTAATCTAACCTGAGTATATACACAGATACTGACCACACACTCTAACCTGAGTATTACACAGGATACTGACACCACTACTCTATATAGTAACCACAAGAGTATTATACCACAGATACTGACCCCCACTACTCTAAAAAGTAACACTGAGTTTATTACACTGATACTGACCCCATACTCTAACCTGAGTATATCACAGATACTGACCCCTCTATCTATATAGTTACAATTGAGTATTTACTCAGAGTATACTGAACCGCCACTACATCTATCCCTGTGTATATACACTGATACTGACCCCACTACTCTAACCTGGTGTATATTACAAAACAGTATACTGACACATATCTAAACCTGTGTATATACACAGATACTAGATCCCATACTCTTTATATAACACTCGAAGTCTTATACACATGATACTTGACCCACCATACCTCTAACCTCCGCTGAGTCTATATAAACAGAATAACTGGACCCCACTACTTAACCCTGAGTATATTACACAGATATACTGACAAACTACTCTACCCGAGTATTCTACAACTGATACTGGACCCCACTACTCTATATAGTAACCCTGGAGTATATACACAGATATGACCCCCACTACCTCTATATAGGTAACACTGAGGTTTATACACCAGAAGATACTGACTCCCACTACTCTATATTTTAACACTGAAGTATATAACACAGATACTGACCCCACTACTTCTAACCCTGAGTATATATACCACATGCTACTGACCCACTACTCCTATCCCTGAAGTATATATCTACACAGATAGACTGGACCCACTACTCTAACCTCTGCGTATATACACAGATATGACCACACTACTCTAACCTGAGTATATCACAGATTACTGACTCTCCACTACTCTAGTATAGTAAACCTTGCTGAGTATTGACCAGATACTGACCCCACCTACTCTATAAGAACCCTGAGTATATACACAGATTACTGACCCCACTATCTCTAACACCAGAGTATATACACAAGTTACTGACCCACCTACATCCTATCATAGTAACAAATGTGTATATACTCAAGATACTGACCCCCATACTCTATTAGTATACCACTGAGTATATACACAGCATACCATGACCCCACTACTCTAACCTGAGTATATACTCAGATACTGACCAACATACTCTAATATAGTACACTGAGTTATCACAGGATACTGACCCACACTACTCTAACCCTGAGTATATACAAGACTACTGACCACAACTCACTCTAACCTGTGTATTTACACGAGATATGACCTACTCTAACCTCTCGGTGTATATACCACAGATAATGACCCCCTTCTCTATTTATGTAACACCTGAGGATATATCACTGGATCCTGACCCACTACTTCTATATAGTTAACTACTGTGTATATACACAGATACTGACCCCACTTCTCTAAGATTAGTAACACTGAGTTTATGACACCAGAATGATCTGTCCCCACTACTCTAACCCTGGTATCATACACAGATAACTGACCCAACTACTCTATAATAGTACACTGAGTAATACTACAGATATGACCATCACTACTTCTATATAGTTAACACTGAGTATATGCATAGAGTTTAGTGAGCCTACTACTCAACAGTTATAGAATTCAGCAGTTTCACTCCGATCTATATTAAAAGCACCATTCTGAAGGTTTCACTCCTCCCCTCTATAATAAAGCCACAACTGCATGGTTTCTGCCCTCCCTCTCTAATAAAGCCCACTGATGGTTTCTCCTCCTCTAAATAATGCCTTCATCTGAAGGTTTCTCCCTCACTCCTCCATATATTATGACCAATACTGCAGGTTCCTCCTCTCCTCTCATATAAAGCGCCCATATATGCAGAGTTTCTCCCCCTTTATATAACAGCCAACCAAACTGCTGGTTTCATCCCTCCCTCTCTATTAAAGCCCCCATCTGCATGGTTTCTCCTCCCTCTAGTTTTAAAGCCCATACTGCAACGTTTCTCCCTCCCCTCCTCATATATAATAGCCCAATCTTGCAGAGCTCTATCTCTCCCCTCTATTAAAGGCCCCATCTGCCTACGGTTTTCTCACCTCCACATCTATAAATAGCCCCAAACTGCATGGTTTCTCCATCCCCTTTCCTATATAAAGCCCAATCTGCTGGTGTCTTCTCCTCCCTTCTATTAAAGGCCTCATCTGAAGTTTCTCACTACACTATATATAAAGCCCCTTCTATGCAGGTTATTCTCTCCCCTACTATATAAAGCCCATCTGCAGGTTTCTACCTCCCCTCGTATATAAAGTCCCCATCTGCAGTTTTCTCCCTCCCCTTTATATAAGCCTCCCTCTGCAGGGTTTCCCTCCACTCTATATAAAGCCCTATCTGCACGGCTTCTTCTCTCCCCTCTATATAAAGCACATCTGCAGGGTTTTTCTCTCCCTCTTTTATAAAGCCCCGTTCTGCTCGGTTTTCTCCCCTCTCTTTTATTCCTAAAGCCCAATCTGCTGGTTTCTCCCTGCCCCTCTATTATACATGCCACCATCTGCAGGTTTCTCTCTCAACCTTTCTAATACTAAAAGCCGCAATCTGCAGGTTTCTCCCCTTATAATAAAGGCCTATCTTGCAGGTTCTTACTCTCCCCTTATATAATGCCCCATCTGCAAGGTTTTTCTCCACCCCTCTAAATAAAGCCCCATCTGCAGGTTATTCCCTCCCCTCATATATAAAGCACCATCTGCAGGTTTTTTACCTCCCTCTATTTAATGCCCCATCTGCCGTCTACCTCCTCCTTAATATAGACCCCATCTGCAGGTGTTTCTCTTCTCTCTATATTAATGCCCATCTTGTCAGGTTTCTCCCTCCCTCTTTTATAAAAAAGCCCATCTGCAAGGTTTCTCACTTTTCCCCTCTATATATAAGCTCCATCTGGCAGGTCTCTTCCTTCCCTCTATATTATAAGCCCTCATCTGCAGTCTCCCGCTCCCCTCTTATTATAAAGCCCACATCTGCAGGTTCTTTCCCTGCCCTCTATATAAAGCCCCATCTGCTGTTTCTCCTTGCATCTCTAATCATAAAGCCACATCTGTAGGTTTCTCCTCCCTCTATATAAAGCCCCATCTGCAGGTTTCTCCATCCCCTCTCTATATAAAAGCGACATCTGCAGGTTTTTCTCTTCCATGATATAATGCCCACATCTGCTGGTGTCTTTCCCTCCCCCTCTTATATATAAAGCCCCATCTGCAGGTCTTCACTCCCCTCTTTATTAAAGCCCATCTGCAGTCTCCCTGCCACTTCTATATAAACGCCCCCCCCCCAATATGCAGAGTTCTTTCCCTTTCCTCTATATAAAGCCCAATACTGAGGTTTCTCCCTGTCCCTCTATATAACAGCCTCCCATCGGCTCAGGTTTCTCATTCCCATCTATATAAAGCCCATATGCCAGGTTTCTCCCTCCCATCCTATTATAAAAGCCCCATCTGAAGTTTCTCCATCCCACTCTATATACTATCCACATCTGCTAGGTTCTTCCACTCCCCCTCTATATAAAGCCCATCTGCAGGTTTCTCCCTCCCTCGAAATAAAGCCCCCTCTGCCAGGGTTCTTCCCTACCCCTCTATATAAAGCCCCATCTGCAGGTTTACTCCCTCCTCTTATTCAAAGCCCCATCTGCAGGTGTCCTCCCCTTACTACTAATGCCCTATCTGCAAGTTTCTCCCTCCCTTTATATAAACGCCCTCCATCTGCAGGTTTCTCCCTCTCCCTCTATTATAACGCCCCATCTGCAGGTTTCTCCATCCCCTCTAATATAAATTCCCCATTGCAGGTTCTTCCCTCCACCCTCTATATAATAGCCCCATCTGCAGGTTTCTCCCTCCCCTCTATTTAAAAGCCCATCTGCAGGTTTCTCCCTCCCCCTCTATATAAGCTCCATCTGCAGGTTTTCTCCCTCCCCTCTATATAAAGCCCCATCTGCAGGTTTCTCCCTCCTCTAATATATAAAGCCCCATCTGCAGGTTTCTCCCTCCCTCTATATAAAGCCCCATCTGCAGGTTTTTCTCTCTGACATGAAACCATATCCTCGCTAATCACGAGTTTTTTTTTTCCTTCTGGAATTGAGCGCTGGGTCCATATTTTTCGTCCTCATCCCAAATGCAGAATAATGAGAGGGGGAATTTTTAAGGCATAGTTTTTTATACTTTTCTGTAAAGTCAGAAGTTCATCACACTTTCTACCTTTAGTATTTGGCTGGCTTTGCACTTAAACTGTAGGACTTGGTCAAACGTTTTCTGCGTTAATATTACTATTTCTAACGTTTCTTCTAACACTTCCTCAAGTTCTCACAATAGTTGGTCGGAATTTTGGCTGCTTCTACTGGGACAGGAACTGGTGTCACTGAGCCATGTTTGGGGTTCCTTGCTCGCCTGAGCCATGTTTGGGGGGGATCTCTTGCTTCGCTGAGCCCAATGTTTGGGGGTAGGTCTCTGCTAGTGAGCCATGTTTGGGGGTCTTATTGCTCGCTGTTGAGCCCATGGTTTGGGGGTCTCATGCTGCCGGCCTTCCTCGCTTCTGGCACATACCATTTCCAATGGATGAGATCAGGGCTTTATGCACGGCGCTCCGTACATGGACCTTGTTCTTCTGAAAGCCACTTTGTAACACAGTTGGCAAGCTAGCTTCGGGTCATTCGCCGCATTTGGAAAGACCCTTTTCCCCCAACAGCTGTAACTTCCGGGCATCATGTCTTTTGATGTTGCTTCAGTAATTGCCACTTAATCTTATTTCCATCATGTGCATCTATTTTGTGAAGTTGCTCCTGCTCCTCCTGACCAGGGAGAACAACCAAACGCATGATGCTGCACCCACCCCTGTGTTTCTCTTTAGGATGGTGTTCTTAGATTCTCAAGCTTCTTCCCTTTTTCCTCCACATTGTAAGTGTATGGTCTTATGGCATGACAGTGTCTTTGATAAGTTTGGTCAGACCAAGGACAGGTCTCCATGTAAAAAGTCGGTCTTTGTTCCTGTTGCATTTACAACATGGATTATCTGGATTTTCTCTGATCTCTTTTGGAGTAATGGCTTCTTCCTGGCAGAGCGGCCTTTCAGCCCAATGGTGATACGGACTCCTCTCCGTTCACTGTGGATAATAAACACAACCTTACAGATTCGCCCAGCATCTTCACAAGGCTTTGCTTTTGTTCTTGGGTTGAATCTTGCCACATGTCGCGAAACCAAAAGACACGTTCACTTCTCTGACACACACGGACCCCGTCTACTTTCCTGGAGCGGTTACTGAGTTTGCATGGTCGGACTCTCCAAATCGTGTTTGTACTTGTGTATAATTGTTTGTACAGATGAACGAGGCTCCTTCTTGTATATGGAAATTGCTCCCAAGGATGGAGATCCAGACCTGTGCAAGTCTCCACAGTTCTCCTTCTGATATCTGGCTGATTTTTTAGACTTTCCCATGATGGTTACACAAGAAAACAGAGCTGTGTCTCTAATTTACTCAGATGTTGCCAATAACCTATAGAAAGTTTCCAAAAGACATTGACATCTCATCATATGGGCTGGGGCCTGATTGTGTAAAGGCGGAGTCATCCCAGTGTATGGAAACTGGCTCTGACTTTGAAGAAAGTGCATAAAAATGCCTTAACAAATTCTCCTCTCCCATTATTCTGCATTTGGAGGAATTAGAAATAATTTCTGTTCCCGTTATTAGTCCTAATACGGGAATAGGTTTTTATTCTGATTTCATGTCAGAGAAAAAAATAACTGCTGAGGGGCTTTATATAGAGGGAGGGAGAACCTGCTGATGGGGCTTTATGTAAAGGGAGGGAAGAAACCTGCAGATGGGGCTTTATTAGAGGGGAGGGAGAAAAAAGAAACTCCTGCAGATCGGGGCTTTATATATGAGGGGGAGGGAAGACCTACAATGGGGACTTAATATAGAGGGAGGGAGAACACCTTGCGCAGGGGGCTTTATCATAGAGGGGGAGGGAGATACCTGCAGATTGGGGCTTTATATAGAGGGAGGGAGAAACCTGCAGATGGTGCTTTATGGAGAGGGGAGGGAGAAGAAACCTGAGATGGGATGGCTCTTTCATATAGAGGGGTAGGAAAGAACCTACACCATGGCGGCCTTTATATAGAGGGAGGAGACGAACACTGCAGATGGGGTTTATATAGAGGGAGGAGAAAACCTTGCAGATGGGGCTTTATATAGAGGGGGGAGAAACCGCAGATGGGATTTATATAGAAGGGGAAGGGCAAGAAAACTGCAGATGCAGATGGGTAGCTTTATATTAGAGGGAGGGTAAGAATCTGCAGATTGGGGCTTTATATAGAGGGGAGGGAGAAAAGAAACATACAGATTGGAGCTTTATATAGAGGGGAGGGGAAGATATCTGCAGATTAGGGACCTTTATATAGAGGAGGGAAGAACCTACAAAATGGGGCTTTATATAGAGGGAGGGAAGAAAACCTGCAGATGGGGCTTTTTAATAGAAAGGGTGGGAGATAAAGATACCTGTCATGATGGGGCTTTATAGAAAAGGGATAAACCTGCATTTGGGGCTTTATATAGAGGGGAGGGAGAAACCTGCAGATGGGGCTTTTATATAGAGGGGAGGGGAAAACCTTCGTACAAGATGGGGACTTAATTATAGAGAGGGCGAGGGACGGAAAAACTGCAGATGGGGCTTTATATAGAGGGTGGGAGAAAACCTGCAGATGGGGCTTTATATAAAGGGAGAAACCTGCAGATGGGGCTTTATATAGAGGGAGGGAAACTGCTGGTACCAACTGTATATAGTAGCGCTGAGTATCTACACATAGACAATGACCCCTCTGTTGATATCACTTAGTATCTATACCCTCAGATAGTGACGGTGTTACAGCTACTTAGTAATGGTTTCTTGTATTTACTTTCTTTCTCACTTTGTTATCTCATGGGTTTATCTTCTTTACATCTTTACTGTCCCTTGCACATCCGTCATATAACTGGTCTGTGACCGTCTCTGGGTCACAGGTGTCTATACAGTCACCTCTATATCATGGAAGTCCCGCCCAATGTTTGGCCCCAGCTTTGTGGTGTTCCCCTTTAGGGTCTTGTCATTGACCCTCCTCATTGCTCAATTCTTGTGACTACTCTATGAGCAGTAGGGTTGAGTCAGCCTGTAGACGAATGGATCGTGACATCCGGCTGTTTGGTGCAGTTATCTAAGGTCCAGTGATCATTAATCTTCCGGGAACTCTAAGTCCATTGGTTTTTATGAAACAGAGGACTGTAGAAAGTGACACTACCTTGTGAACCGCACCCGACTGTGGCGCCCGGCAGTGATTGCCGTACATAGACTGGTCTGGGTCCAACTGCAGTGAGTGCAGTGAACCTGCTCATTTATGAGGGAAAGTTCTTGGAAAGCTGAAGGTTCCTGACTAACATCAACCCCGGTGTCACTTACTTAGTCTTTTTGGAATTTAGTAGAGATTTCAGGTGAAGGCACTCGGATTCCTGCAGCCTCCTGTACATCCTCCTCAACCTATACACAAGAATCAGAAGATTGGTTAGATTGGGAGTCATGGGCCTCATGGGCTAATAGATAATGCACAGAGATGGATAGAGCAGAGGCCACTAGCCGTTGCCCCAGTAGATAGCTTGCTCTTCTCTATGATAACCTGGAGATGTAAAGGTCTAAGTGGAATGAGGGGATGGGAACCAGGTAGGTCTATGTGAAGCTCTGTAAGAAGGTCATCTGGGAAATAACCTGTAGTCTATGCACAAGAAGTAGAAGATTGTTTAGATTGTAAGCTCATGGGCCTAATAGATTATGCACAGAGATGGTTAGAGCAGAAGCCACTAGCAGTCGCCCTAGTAAATAGCTTGCTCTTCTCCATGAGAGACTATGTGCTGGAGGCTGGAGATGTGAAGGTCTAAGTGGAATGAGGGGATGGTGAAGAAGTAGCAGTCGCCCTAGCAGATAGCTTGCTCTTCTCAATGAGAACCTATGGGTTGGAGGCTGGAGATGTAGAGGTATAATTGGAGTGAGGGGATGGTGAATAAGAAGATTGGTTAGATTGGAAGCTCATGGGCTTAATAGAGTGGATAACTTTCTCTTCTCCATGAGAGGCTATGGGCTGGAGATGTAGAGGTCTACGTGGAATGAGGGGATGGTGAAGAAGTAGAAGAATGGTTGATTGTACTCATGACCTAATAGAGTGGTAGCTTGCTCTTCCTGAGACTATGGTTGGAGGCTGGAGATTAGAGGGAAGTGGAGTGAGGATGGTGAGAAGAAGATTGGTTAAATTGGAAGTCATGGCTTAATAATGGATAGCTTTCTCTTCTCCATGAGAGGCTATGGGCTAGAGGCTGGAGATGTAGAGGTCTACGTGGAATGAGGGGATGGTGAAGAAGTAGAAGATTGGTTAGATTGTAAGCTCATGGACCTAATAGAGTGGATAGCTTGCTCTTCTCCATGAGAGACTATGGGCTGGAGGCTGGAGATGTAAAGGTCTAAGTGTAATGAGGGGATGGGAACCAGATCTATGTGAAGCTCTGTAAGAAGGTCATCTGGGCAATAAACTGTAGTCTATGCACAAGAAGTATAAGATTGGTTAGATTGTAAGCTCATGGAGCTAATAGATCGAGATATATTGCAAAGAATCAGCAGAAGGAATCAGCACTAGCACTGTTCCTAATAGATAGCTCCCTCTCCTCCATGAGAAGCTATGGGCTGGAAGCTTCAGAGGTAGATGCCCTGGTTGGATGGGGAGAGAACGACCTGGTCTATGTAGAGCTCTGTAGGAGAGTCAACTGTATGGTAAATTGTGAGTGTAAAGATTGGCTAGATTGTAAGCTCATGGGCCTCATGGGCTAATAGATAATGCACAGAGATGGATAGAGCAGAGGCCACTAGCCGTTGCCCCAGTAGATAGCTTGCTCTTCTCTATGATAACCTGGAGATGTAAAGGTCTAAGTGGAATGAGGGGATGGGAACCAGGTAGGTCTATGTGAAGCTCTGTAAGAAGGTCATCTGGGAAATAACCTGTAGTCTATGCACAAGAAGTAGAAGATTGTTTAGATTGTAAGCTCATGGGCCTAATAGATAATGCACAGAGATGGTTAGAGCAGTAGCCACAAGCAGTCGCCATAGTAAATAGCTTGCTCTTCTTCATGAGAGGCTATGGGCTGGAGGCTGGAGATGTGAAGGTTTAAGTGGAATAAGGGAATGGTGAAGAAGTAGCAGTCGCCTTAATAGATAGCTTGCTCTTCTCTATGAGAACCTATGGGTTGGAGGCTGGAGATGTAGAGGTCTACGTGGAATGAGGGGATGGTGAAGAAGAAGATTGGTTAGATTGGAAGCTCATGGGCTTAATAGAGTGGATAGCTTTCTCTTCTCCATGAGAGGCTATGGGCTAGAGGCTGGAGATGTAGAGGTCTACGTGGAATGAGGGGATGGTGAAGAAGTAGAAGATTGGTTAGATTGTAAGCTCATGGACCTAATAGAGTGGATAGCTTGCTCTTCTCCATGAGAACCTATGGGTTGGAGGCTGGAGATGTAGAGGTCTAAGTGGAATGAAGGGATGGTGAAGAAGTAGAAGATTGGTTAGATTGTAAGCTCATGGGCCTAATAGAGTGGATAGCTTGCTCTTCTCCATGAGAACCTATGGGATGGAGGCTGGAAATGTAGAGGTCTAAGTAGAATGAGGTTATGGGGACCAGGTCTATGTGAAGCTCTGTAAGAAGGTCATCTGGGCAATAAACTGTAGTCTATGCACAAGAAGTAGAAGATTGATTAGATTGTAAGCTTATGGGCCTAATAGATCGAGATATATTGCAAAGAATCAGCAGAAGGAATCAGCACTAGCACTGTTCCTAATAGATAGCTTGCTCTTCTCCATGAGAAGCTATGGGCTGGAGGCTTCAGAGGTAGATGCCCTGGTTGGATGGAGAGAGGGCGACCTGGTCTATGAAAAGCTATGTAGGAGAGTTCAACTGTACAGTAAACTGTGATGGTAAAATTGGGTTTGAAAGTAACTCAGGGGCCCAAAAAATAATTTCAAAAGAGATGGGTAGAAACAGTAGCCACAAGCAAATCGCCCTAGTAAATAGCTTCTCTTTTCAGAGAGGGATGGGGGTGGGCTGGAGAAAGTGAAGGTTTTAAGTGGAAAAAGGGGGTTTGGGGAAGAAGTAGCAGTCCCCCCTTTCAAAATAGCTTTCCTTCCCAAAGAGAACCCATGGGGGTGGAGGCCTGGGGATGTAAAGTCTAAATGGATTAGGGGATGGGGAAGAAAAAGAAGATTGGGTTTAATTTTTAAGCTCATGGGGCCCAAAAAGAGTGGATAGCTTCTCTTCCCCCATGGGAAACTTTGGGCTGGAAGCTTCCCGAGGAGGGTGCCCTGGTTGGATGGGGAAGAAAAAGACCTGGTTTTATGTTTGTCTGTAGGAGAGTCAAATTTTTAAAGGAAAAATTTTGAGTGGGAAAGATTGGGTTTGAAATTTTAAACTCAGGGGCCCCAAAAGATAATGCAAGAGATGGGTTTAAACAAAGCCAAATAGCAGTCGCCCTAAATAAATTTGCTTGCTCTTCTCCCTGAGAGGCTATTAGCTGGAGGGGGAGATGTAGAGGCTAAGTGGAATGAGGGGGAGGGAAGAAGTAGAAGATTAGTTAGATTGCAAGCTCATGGGCCTAATAGAGTGTATAGATTGCTCTTCTCCATGAGAGGCTATGGGCGGAGGCTGGGGAAAGTAAAGGTCCCAAGTGAATGAAGGGGGGGGGAAAACCCGGTCAAATTTAACTCTGTAAGAAGGCATCTGGGGAAAAAACTGTAGTCAAAGCACAAGAAGTAAAGTTGGGTTAAAATTGTTAAAACTCATGGCTAATAGATCGAGATATATTGCAAAGACTGTTCCTAATAGATAGCTTGCTCTCCTCCGAGAAAACTAAAGGGGTGGATGCTTTAAGATCGATGCCCTAGTTTGAATGGGAAGAGGACGACCTTTGGGCTATGTAAAAGGGTTTTGTAGGAGAGGCAAAATGTACAAATAAACTTGAGTGTAAAGATTGGCTAGATTTTTAAGCCCATGGGGCCCAATTTAAAAAATTAGAAGGGTTTTTTCCCGAAGGAATTAGCAGAAGGAACTAGCTGTGGCCCTAACAGAGAGCTTGCTTTTCTCTATGAGAGGCTACGGGCTGGAGGCCAGAGACATAGAGGTCCTAATGCGATGAGGACCAGGTTTATAGGAAGCTCTTTACAAGGGTAATCTGGGTAATAAACTGTGAGTCCAAAAACGAAACAAAAAGTGAATTTAATTTTTAACTCAAAGGGCCCATATTGTTTTAAAATTGGAAAATTGGAAGGAATCCAGGGGCCCCCTTTTTCCCCTCTTCCTCTCCCTCTCTATTTCTCTCTCTCGTACCCTCTCTCCCTCTTTCTCTCTCCTCTTTTTTCTTTCTTTTCACCCTCTTTTTTCTCTCCCTCTCTAAAATTTTTTTCCCCCTTGTCCCCCCTCCCCCTTTTTCCCCCATTTTTTTCTCCCCCCCTTCCCCTTTCCCCGTCCCCCCCGTTCTTTCCTCTCCCCTCTGTCTTTTACCCTCCTCCCCCACTTTCTTTCTCCTCCTTTCCCTTTTTTCCCCCCTCTCTCCCCTCTTTTTTCCCCCCTCGTTCCCCCCCCTCCTCACCCCTTACCCCCTCTCCCCCCTTTCTCTCCCCTTTCCCTTTTTTTCTTTTTTTTTCTTCTCTCTTTTTCCCTTTTCTTTTTCCCCCTTTCCTTTTTTCCCCCCTTTCCCCTTGGGCCCACCCCCCTTTTTTCTATCCCTTTCTTTTTTTCCTCCCCTTCCCCCTCTTTCTTCTTTGTACCCTCTCTCCCTCCTTTTCCCCACTTTTTCCCTTTTTCTCTCCCTCCTTTTCTTCTCCCCCCCTGCCCCTGTTCTTTTTCTCCCTCTCTTTTTCCCCTTTTCACCCTCTCTTCTCTCCCCCCTTCTTCCTTTTTCTTTTCTCTTTCCTTTTTCTCCCTCTTCTTTCTCTCTCCCCGTCTTTTTCCCTCTCTCCCTCTTTCCTCTCTCCCTTTCTTTTCCCCCCTTCCCCCTTTTCTTTTTTCTCCCTGTCCCTTTTTCTTTCTCCCTCTCTTTTTCTATCCCTCTCTCTTTCTCTCTCCCTCTTTCTCTCTCTCTCTTTCTCTCTCTCTCTCTTTCTTTCTCTCCCTGCCCCTCGTTCTTTCTTTCTCTCTCTCTCTCTCTTGTACCATCTCTCCCTCTCTCTTTCTCTCCCTGTCCCTCTTTCTTTCTCTCCCTGTCCATTGTTCTTTCTCCCTCTCTTTTTCTATCCCTCTCTCTTTCTCTCTCCCTCTTTCTCTCTCTCTCTCTTTCTTTCTCTCTCCCTCGTTCTTTCTCTCTCTCTCTCTCTTGTACCATCTCTCCCTCTTTCTTTCTCTCCCTGTCCCTTGTTCTTTCTCCCTCTCTTTTTCTATCCCTCTCTCTTTCTCTCTCCCTCTTTCTCTCTCTCTCTTTCTCTCTCTCTCTCTTTCTTTCTCTCCCTGTCCCTCGTTCTCTCTCTCTCTCTTTCTCTCTCCTCATTCTCTCTCTCTCCTCATTCTCTCTATCTCTCTCTCTCTCACTTTCTCTCACTCTCTCTCTCCTTCTCTTTTACTGCCTCTCTCTCTCTCTCGTTCCCTCACTTTTCTTCTCATCAGTGGGTACTCACCAGTGCTGGCTCTGTACTTGGCTATGGAGGCTCAGGTAAAAGATGAAGGGGATGAGTGCCACCACTATAAAAGGGGGCGGAGTCCCAGCGCCGGGCCATGGTTTGGGGGAAAGCTCTTCAGTTTTTCTTAAATCAGAAACGGGATCTCTATGACCAAACTAAAAGCCACATACCTGAGGGAGGGGGGTGCCGCCCCCTTTGCCAACCGTGGGGAAAAGGGGCTGCCAGTCAAAAGGTTGCCAATCCAGGTGTTCTCTCCGATGTATCGTCAGTACTTATAGGGATGAGCTCAGTCCCCTACACTTCACCAGAGCAGAGCTGCAATACCACAGACATCCTACAGACAGGTGGGGCGCTGTTCCTGGAAGAAGTCATACAGAGTTTCTTATACACCTCCATATGTGAACCTGCGGCTGCAACACATCTAAAAAAACATTGCCATGGTCCAATATCATGTAGCCCCCACTTGGCTAATTATTACAGGTGTCTGGGGAGGAGGAGACATCTGCTGGAGTTTTGGGAGAGGAACGTTGTCCCCTTCTTGCCTAATGTAGGATCCTCGCTGCTCCACAGTCCGGGGGCTTCTATGCCAGATTTTATGTTTAATAATCCGGCAAATGTATTAGATTGGTGAAGGGTCCTGACTGCAGATGGCCAGGTCCCACCCAAGCTCTGCTTGTGGAAGCCAAGCTGTAGTGATGGAGGAAAGATGTGAAATAGATGCTGTCTGGATAGAGACCTCTACATAAAGCTCAGCAGTGATAGCTCCAATCAGGAGGTGTAAGCTGCCCCTGCCATAGACACTAATGCCACCCCATACCATCAGGATGTATAAGCTGCCCCTGCCATAGACACTAATGCCACCACATACCATCAGGATGTATAAGCTGCCCCTGCCATAGACACTAATGCCACCCCATACCATCAGGATGTATAAGCTGCCCCTGCCATAGGCACTAATGCCACCCAATACCATCAGGATGTTTAAGCTGCCCCGCCATAGGCACTAATGCCACCCCATACCATCAGGATGTATAAGCTGCCCCTGCCATAGGCACTAATGCCACCCCATACCATCAGGATGTATAACCTCACCCTGCCATAGACACTAATGCCACCCCATACCATCAGGATGTATAACCTCACCCTGCCATAGGCACTAATGCCCCCCATACCATCAGGATGTATAACCTCACCCTGCCATAGACACTAATGCCACCCCATACCATCAGGATGTATAAGCTGCCCCCGCCATAGGCACGACTTCCGCCCCTTACCATCAGGAGGTGTAAGCTGCCCCTGCCATAGGCACCAATGCCACCCCATACAACCAGGAGGTGTAAGCTTCCCCTGCCATAGGCACCAATGCCGCCCCATACCACCAGGAGGTGTAAGCTGCCCCTGCCATAGGCACTAATGCCACCCCATACCATCAGGATGTATAAGGTGCCTCTGTCATAGGCACTGATGCCATCAGGATAAGTAAGCTTCCTCTACCATAGACACGTTTTTCTTTAAATTGTTCCACAATTTCAGATGCAGTTTTTTTCTCCTCTGACCATCTTTGCTTTTGAGAGACTCTGCCTCTCTAACAGTCATGTGACCACTCAACAGTTTTTTTAATGTTGTTTTCAATATGTAAATGAGTTATTTTTTTCAAATAAAAAGAAATGTCCTACTTTCACCTTCTGATCTGTGACCTCCTCTCAGTCATGTCAGTACAGAGGCTGGGCTGTGACCCCCTCTCAGTGATGTCAGGGGGCGGGGCTGTGACCACCTCTCAGTGATGTCAGTACAGGGGGCGGGCTGTGACCACCTCTCAGTGATGTCATGCAGGGGGCGGGCTGTGACATCTCTCAGTGATGTCAGTACAGGGGGCGGGCTGTGACCACCTCTCAGTGATGTCAGACAGGGCGGGGTTTTGGACCACCTCTCAGTGATGTCAGTACAGGGGGCGGGGCTGTGACCACCTCTCAGACATGATATAGCGCAGCTGGTCAGCAGTCATAGAGGGAATGGCTGCTCCTGTAGTATAAGCTGTGTGGGACTCATGTCTAATTCCAGAGTATTATTTTATATCAAGATGTAATAAACAGGAAGGCGGCGCTCCCCTAGTGTAATATACCCAATAAAAGAACAAAGGTGACTGTTATCATTCACCTCGGAGCCTTGATAGAGGCACAGCTCTCATACACGTGGGGGTGGCTCAATTTGCTTACTGCAGCTTTGGCTCCATTGACGTTACTCCAGGTCACGGTCTGTGCAGGAGAAGATAAAGGTCACAGAGAACGTTGCCTCGGTGCTCGCTCCACCCCAGAAGGACCGACCACATGATATGGAGTCAACAAAAATAAAACACTGAGACCTAAGGGACGCGGCGCGTTTCACGCTCGCACCAGCTCCTCTTCAGGTATATGGAAAGAACCAGGAGTGACCATTGGGTGTAAATAGCAGATGACTGACGGTGGGTGAGTCTGACGAGATAACGAGAGGACAAACCAAAGTGCAAAGGACATCACAACAGAAAGTATCTAAAATAAATTACATGATACAACAATCAATAGTTACAGAGAAACAATGTTACAAGGATGGAAGAACAGGGATAGACTAGCTCCTCTGCTTCATGTAACCCGCTTTGCTTTACACTTTGGAGTCTAAACATCCATGTACTGGCTGGAGGGTCCCCCCCATGTACTGGCTGGAGGGTCCTCCCCATGTACTGGCTGGAGGTTCCTCCACATGTACTGGCTGGAGGGTCCTATCCATGTACTGGCTGGAGGGTCCTCCCCATGTACTGGCTGGAGGTTCCTCCACATGTACTGGCTGGAGGTTCCTCCACATGTACTGGCTGGAGGGTCCTCCCCATGTACTGGCTGGAGGTTCCTCCACATGTACTGGCTGGAGGGTCCTCTCCATGTACTGGCTGGAGGGTCCTCTCCATGTAAGGGCTGGAGGGTCCTCCCCATGTACTGGCTGGAGCGTCCTCCCCATGTACTGGATGGAAGGTCCTCCCCACATACTGGCCTAAGGGTCCTCCTCCCGTGCTGGCTGGAGGAGCCTTCCCATGTACTGGCTGGAGGGTCCTACCAATGAACTGACTGGAGGTCCTCCCCAAGTACTGGCTGGAGGGTCCTCCCCATGTACTGGCTGGAGGTTCCTCCCCATGTACTGGATAGAGGGTCCTCACCAAGTACTAGCGGGAGGGACCTCGCCATGTACTCGCTGGAGGGTAATCCCCATGTACTGGCTGGAGGGTCCTCTCCATGTACTGGCTGGAGAGTCATCCCCATGTACTGGCTGGAGGATCCTCCCCATGTACTGGCTGGAGGTCTTCCCCATGTACTGGCTGGAGGGTACTCCCCATGTACTGGCTGGAGGGTCCACCCCATCTACTGGCTGATTGGTCCTCTCCTTGTACTGGCTGGAGGGTCCTCTCCATGTGCTGGCTGGAGGGTCCTCCCCATGTACTGGCTGGAAGGTCCTCCCCATGTACTGACTGGAGGGTCCTCCCCATGCACTGGCTGGAGGGTCCTCCCCATGTACTGGCTGGAGGGTCCTCCCCATGTACTGGCTGGAGGGTCTCCCCATGTACTGTATGGAAGGTTCTCCTCATGCACTGCCTGGAGTATCCTCCCCATGTACTGGCTGGAGGGTGCTCTCCATGTACTTGCTGGAGGGTCCTCACCATGTACTGGCTGGAGGGTCCTCACCATGTACTGGCTGGAGGGTCCCCAACATGTACTGGCTGGAGGGTCCTCCTCATGCACTGGCTGGAGGGTCCTCCCCATGTACTGGCACGAGGGTCATCCTCATGCACTGGCTGGAGGGTCCTCCCCATGTGCTGGCTGGAGGGTCCTCCCCATGTGCTGGCTGGAGGGTCCTCCCCATGTACTGGCTGCAGGGTCCTCCCCATGTACTGGCTGGAGGGTCCTCCCCATATACTGGCTGGAGGGTCCTCCCCATGTACTGGCTGGAGGGTCATCCCCAGGTACTGGCCGGAGGGTCCTCCCCATGTTTTGGCTGGAGGGTTCTCCCCATGTACTGGCTGGAGGGTCCTCCCCATGTGCTGGCTGGAGGGTCCTCCACATGAACTGGCAGGAGGGTCCTCCACATGTACTGGCTGGAGGGTCATCCGAACATGCTGGCTGGAGGGTCCTTCTCATGCACTGGCTGGAGGGTCCTCACCATGCACTGGCTGGAGGGTCCACCCCATCTACTGGCTGGAGGGTCCACCCAATCTACTGGCTGGAGGGTCCTCCCCATGTGCTGGCCGGAGGGTCCTCCCCACGTGCTGGCCGGAGGGTCCTAACCACGTGCTGGCCGGAGGGTCCTCCCCACCTGCTGGCTGGATGGTCCTCCCCATGTACTGGCTGGACGGTCCTTCCCATGTACTGGCTGGAGGGTCCTCCCCATGTACTGGCTGGAGGGCACTCCCCATGTACTGGCTGGAGGGTACACCCCATCTACTGGCTGGAGGGTACACCCCATCTACTGGCTGGAGGGTCCTCCCCATGTACTAGCTGGAGGGTCCTCCCCATGCACTGGTTGGAGGGTCCTCCCCATGCACTGGTTGGAGGGTCCTCCCCATGTACTGGCTGGAGGGTCCTCCCCACGTGCTGTCTGGAGGGTCCTCTCCATGTACTGGCTGGAGGGTCCTCTCCATGTACTGGCTGGAGGGTTCTCCCCATGTACTAGCTGGGGCTGGAGGATTCTCCCCATGTACTGGCTGGAAGGTCCTCCCCATGTACTGGCTGGATGGTCCTCTCCATGTACTGGCTGGAGGGTCCTCACCATGTACTGGCTGGAGGGTCCTCCCCATGTACTGTCTGGAAGGTCCTCTCCAAGTGCTGGATGGAGGGTCCTCACCAAATACTGGCTGGAGGGTCCTCCCCATGTACTGGCTGGAGGTTCCTCCCCATGTACTGGCTGGAGGGTCCTCCCCATGTACTGGCTGGAGGGTCCTCCCCATGTATTTGCTGGAGGCTCCTCCCCACATGCTGGCTGGGGGGTCCTGTGTCACTTCAAAATTTGGCGCATTCTTGGCACATATTTTGCGCTTTACAAAGTGCCGTGTCTACTGCAGACTGCCCCAAGTTTTGACATACAACTCTTCATATATCTGTAAGACAGGGCTATGACAGTTTTTTGGCTCAAAGTGCACCAGGGACCCCTGTTCATTCATGTCGCCCTTAGTTCTTCTGTGACATTTACATGTTTAAAAACATTCCAGCAGTGAAAATATACAAAAGCAAAATATTTATTACTTCCAAAAACAAAAAAATAAGTGACCCCTACCACATGAGGAATTTAAATGCCTGTTTTGTGACAAACTTTGGCGCATTTTTGGCGCATTCAAAAGTGTTGTTTCTGGTGCAGACAGCAGAAAGTTTTGACTTACGACTATTCATACATCTGTCGGACAGGGCTACACTAATTTGGGGATTTCTCCATTTTTAACTTTGGTCACCTGACACGTTCCCATTTACTTGTTTACCGTGTTTTTCCCAAAATAAGCCCTTCCTCGATAATAGGTTCTAGCTTGGTTTTTCAGGGTTTTTGGAGTCGGCTTGAAATGTAAGCCCTGCTTCAAAAATAAGCCCAAGGGACAGTAAATGAGCCCTACCAATGACGAGAGCTGGCACAAAGCAGAGCAAGGTTGCCTTTACTTCTTCTGCCTCCTCTTAGATGCCTCCAGAGCATCCTACACTTGAAGTGCTATGGTGGTGAGCTCTCCTCCTCCGAGACTCTCCCCATCTGACCAGTGAGAGCCATGGATGCACTGTCTTATCAAGGCCAACCTCCATCGCTGGTCCGGGTCACTTAATCACTCGGCTGCGGTCAATCCCAGTCTGGGATCCTCCCGACACCTTATGGTTCCATTTTTAGTGCATTGGTTGACTCGGGACCTTCACACCGAACTGAACTTTCAAGCCTTCACCCAGCAAGATCGCCACCTATAGTATACACCCTATACCAGTTACCCTACCTGATAATAAGCCTTATAAAACCGGTATTATCTGAACCATACTATATTACATTATTTATCTTTGCTATTCAGGGTCAGCCTCCGTAGGGTGGAGCCTCCTTTTGGGCAGGGATTTGTAGGGATCTATTCCCCCCTATTACAGTTTATGTATGAGGTCCCCCAGTCCTGTTATATTAGACCTGTGGTTTCTATCTCCCCGGAAGGTTATATTTTCTGAGGTCTATCTCTTGTCCGATGAGGTGGGTTGTCGCTGGTTTATGCTGTTCGCTCTCTTTGACCTCGGTGCTGTATTTTATACTGATCTTTATTAAATGATTATGAGTGAAAGTTAATTCATAAAGTCTTTCGATACTTCGGTGATAAGCTTTTGAGGGCACTGGCTTTCTTCATTAGACGTGATGTCTGTAAGGTATTGCCTGATTTCTCCACTCTTCTACTGCTTTCTATGGCTAACACTGCATCATGATACTACTAGTATCCTTAACTATGAATCTTATCCCAACAACCTTACCCTTATAGTAAACTTAACCTTTAACTGAACCCTAACACAAAAACCTCTTACCTTAGACCTATGCTGTACCCTAACTCTAACTCCTTGTCGTAACTCTAATCTCTAACCTACACTAACCCTGAGACCTAACTCCTTGCACTAACCTCTACTCTACAATAACTCTAATGTCCAACTCCTTATCCTAACCTCTCACCTACAATAACCCTAACATCCAACTCCTTACCCTAACCCAACCTCTAACCAACAATAACCCTAGCACCCAACTACTTGCCCTAACCCAACATCTAACCAACAATAACCCTAGCACCCAACTCCTTGCCCTAACCCTAACCTCTAACCAACAATAACCCTAGCACCCAACTCCTTGCCCTAACCCAACCTCTAACCAACAATAACCCTAGCACCCAACTCCTTGCCCTAACCCAACCTCTAACCAACAATAACCCTAGCACCCAACTCCTTGCCCTAACCCAACCTCTAACCAACAATAACCCTAGCACCCAACTCCTTGCCCTAACCCAACCTCGACCCTACTCTGACCCTAGCACCCAACTCCTTGCCCTAACCTACCCTCTAACCTACAATAAGCCTAGCACCCAAATCCTTGCCCTAACCCTAACCACTAACTTACAACAACCCTAGCACCCAACTCCTTGCCCTAACCCAACCTCTAACCAACAATAACCCTCGCCTCTAACTTATATTAACCCAAACACACAATTCCTTGCCCTAACCCAACCTCTAACCTACAATAACCCTAACACAGAACTCCTTGCCTTAACCCTAACCTTTTACAAACAATAACCCAAACCTCTAACCTACAATAACCTTAAAACCCAACTCATTGCCCTAACCCTAACGTCTAACCAACAATAACCCTAACACCCAACTCATTGCCCTAACCCTAACGTCTAACCAACAATTACCCTAACACCCAACTCATTGCCCTAACCCTAACGTCTAACCAACAATTACCCTAACACCCAACTCATTGCCCTAACCCAACCTCTAACCTACAATAACCCAACCTCTAACCTACAAAAACCCTAATGCCCAACTCCTTGCCATAACCCTCACCTTTAACCTACACAAACCCAAATGCCCAACGCCTTATCCTAACCTTTAATATACAATGACCCAACTCCTTGCCCTAACCCTAACCTCTAACCTACATTAACCCAAACACCCAATTCCTTGCACTAACTCTAATCTCTAATCTATTAATGTCCAACTTCTTGTGCTAACTCAAACCTCTAAACTCCAATACCCCTAACACCTAACTCATTTCTCTAACCGCTAACCTACAATACCCCTAACACAGAACTCATTCCCCGAACCGCTAAGCTACAATAACCATAACACAGAACTCATTTCCCGAACCGCTAAGCTGCAATAACCCTAAGACCCAACTAATCTCCTTAATCATTACCGCTACCTAACAATAAACCTAACACCCAGCTCTTTGCCCTAACCCTAACCTCTAACCTACAAAAAACCTAATGTCCAACTCCTTTCCCTAACTCAACCTCTAACCTACAATAACCCTAGCACACAACTCCTTGCCCTAACTTGAATCCCTAACTTACAGTAACCCTAGCACCCAACTTCTTACCTTAACCTCTAACCTACAATAACCCTAACACCCAACTCCCTGCATTAACCCTAATTCCTAACCCAAATCCTAACTTCTGAGTATCACCTTATTCCTGACTCTTTGTTCTAACCCTAAACTTCTATGTAAAGTTACAGTGACACCAGCTCCTAACCTTTGTCCTCCTCACATCCATACACAGCAGCAGTGACACAAAGAGGATAATGTAATATAATCTTGTATCACAGGATTTGCATGAAGTTTACATTTATTATTGGTGATTTGCAGATCAATATTTACTCTCAGCCAAAATTAACCGTGAAGTTCCTGCAAATCAAGTTAATTAAAGATGTTCAACTGATTAAAGACAAATCAAAGAACAAGTCATGAAATCTATAAAAGAAACGAGTCTACGAGACTTGTAGGATCTTGTTCTGAAGATACTTTACCTGTCAATGATAACAAGAGTCCTAGGTCACCAAGGGTCTGTAGTGGAAAATAGGCTCAAAATATGTAATAATCTGCAGGAAATAGGGTCAGTGCAGGGAGCTGGGTGTAAGGGTTATTGTAGGGTAGAGGTTAGGACAAGGAGCTGGATGTTAGGGTTATTGTAGGGTAGAGGTTAGGACAAGGAGCTGGATGTTAGGGTTATTGTAGGGTAGAGGTTAGGACAAGGAGCTGGATGTTAGGGTTATTGTAGGGTAGAGGTTAGGACAAGGAGCTGGATGTTAGGGTTATTGTAGGGTAGAGGTTAGGACAAGGAGCTGGATGTTAGGGTTATTGTAGGGTAAGAGGTTAGACAAGGAGCTGGATGTTAGGTTATGTAGGGTAGAGGTTAGGACAAGGAGCTGGATGTTAGGGTTATTGTAGGTAGAGGTAGGACAAGGACTGGATGTTAGGTTTTGTAAGGTAGGTTAGGACAAGGAGCTGGATGTTAGGGTTATTGTAGGGTAGAGGTTAGGACAAGGAGCTGGATGTTAGGGTTATTGTAGGGTAGAGGTTAGGACAAGGAGCTGGGTGTTAGGGTTTTCGTAGGTTAGATGTTAAGGTAAGGACAAGGAGTTGAGTGTTAGGGTTATTGTAGGTTTGGGGTTAGGGAAAGGAGCTGCTTATTAGGGTTTGTGTAGGTTAGAGGTTAGGGCTAGCACAAGGAGCTGGATTTTAGGGTTATTGTAGAGTAGGGGGTAGGGAAAGGAGTTGGACATTAGGGTTTGTGTAGTTTCGAGGTTAAGGTTAGGCAGATTAGTTGGATGCTAGAGATGCTGTTTTGTTGTTTGGTGTAGCTCAAGGAGTTGGGTGTTAGGGTTTTACTAGGTTAAAGGTTTGGAGCTGGGTTATTGGAGGTTAGGGTTAAGGCAAGAATTTGGGTGTTAGGATTATTGAAAGTTAGAGGCTAGCGTTAGGGCAAGAAGTTGAGTGTTAGGGTTATTGTATATTAAAGGTTAGGATGAGGAGTTGGGCATTAGGGTTTTTGTAGGTTAAAGGTTAGGGTTATGGCAAGGAGTTGGGTGCTAGGCTTATTGTAGGTTAGAGGGTAGGTTAGGGCAAGGAGTAGGGTGCTAGGGTTACTGTAGGTTAGAGGTTAGGGCAAGGAGTTGGGTGCTAGGGTTATTGTAGGTTAGAGGGTGGGTTAGGGCAATGAGTTGGGTGCTAGGGTCATAGTAGGTTAGAGGTTGGGTTAGGGCAATGAGTTGGGTGCTAGGGTCATTCTAGGTTAGAGGTTGGGTTACGGCAATGAGTTGGGTGCTAGGGTTATTGTAAGTTAGAGGCTAGAGTTAGGTCAAGGAGTTGAACATTAGGGTTTTTGTAGGTGTAGGTTAGAGGTAGCGAGATAGTTGGGTGTTAGGGTTATTGTTGGTTAGTTATTAGGGTTATCTCAAGGATTTGGGTGTTGGAGTTTTCCAAGGTTAAAGGTTAGGGTTATTGTTTTTTAGAGATTAGAGTTAGGGCAATGAGTTGGGCATTAGGGTTATTGTAGGTTAGAGGTTGGGTTAGGGCAAGTAGTTGGGTGCTAGGGTTATTGTAGGTTAGAGGTTGGGTTAGGGCAAGTAGTTGGGTGCTAGGGTTATTGCAGGTTAGAGGTTGGGTTAGGGCAAGTAGTTGGGTGCTAGGGTAATTGTAGGTTAGAGGTTGGGTTAGGGCAAGTAGTTGGGTGCTAGGCTTATTGTAGGTTAGAGGTTAGGGCAAGGAGTTAGGTTTATTGTATTTTAGCAGGTTAGAGGTTGAGGTTAGTGGCAATAGTTTGGGTCTGCAAGGTGATTTAAACGATCTTACACACGAGGATCAAGAGTTAGGTCATGACCGAGTAAACCAATCAGGACTTGTTAAAGTGCAATGGCTAAGTAGTAAGCGAGATAGTTGGGTGTTAGGGTATTGTTGGTTAGTTATTAGGGTTATCTCAAGGATTTGGGTGTTGGAGTTTTCCAAGGTTTAAGGTTAGGGTTATTGATTGTTAGAGATTAGAGTTAGGGCAATGAGTTGGGCATTAGGGTTATTGTAGGTTAGAGGGTAGGTTAGGGCAAGTAGTTCGGTGTTAGGGTTATTGCAGGTTAGAGGTTGGGTTAGGGCAAGTAGTTGGGTGCTAGGGTTATTGCAGGTTAGAGGTTGGGTTAGGGCAAGGAGTTGGGCGTTAGGGTTATTGTAGGTCAGAGGTTGGGTTTTAGGGCAAGTATTTGGGGCATAAGGGTTATTTGTAGGATTAGAGGTTGGTTAGGCAAGTAGTTGGGCTAGGCATTGAAAGGTTATGAGGTAGGCAGATTAGGTTATAGAAATTTTAGATTTAAAGGTTGTGCAAGTAGTTGCCTTACCAAAGTGAATAATACAACCAATCACAAAATGTTACTGTGGTCACATGTCAATAGCGTGATTTAAACGTATCTTTACACACCTGGGATCACAGCAGCTCCTCAGGGCATGTGCACCCAGTCACCAGAGTCAAGACCTTGTTCACACGAATGCAAATAAAGCTAAATGACATGTGCAGAGATATTCATGTAAAGCATTAATATAAATATATCTGATACTTTACATATGTACAAACAACAGAAAGAAAAAACCGCCACCGATCAATCAGAGAGAGAAAAAAACACAGTGCAAAGGGATCAGATTCAGCCTCCTTCTAAACTATCACAGTTGGACTGAGAGGATCACATAACCTGTCCCAATGGCTCTCAGCGCCATCCGAGCCACCGAAATCAAGACCCTACTCACAATGCAGATGAGTGACGTGTGCACGGACATTCATGCAAAACAGTCAAACAAATCTATGTAATGTATCCGGTGCAGAATGGAAATGATTGCAAGCACTTGTGCACGACCCACACAGCATTACACTATAGAAAAGGGACCGACTACAATAAACTATCCAATGACCGCGCCACAATGCGGCTTATACACCTACTGCATGCAGGTAACATATGGAATTCACCTTCATGGTCTCTATATATTAGTGATGGCTTTCACTTAATTTGTTTGAACCAAATCCTATCAGGAAAAGAGAAAAGAACTTTCTTCAATGAACTCCAGCCCGACACCCCGTATCCACCCAACACAGCAACTCCAGCCCGACACCCCGTATCCACCCAACACAGCAACTCCAGCCCGACTCCCCGTATCCACCCAACACAGCAACTCCAGCCCGACACCCCGTATCCACCCAACACAGCGACTCCAGCCCGGCTCCCCGTATCCACCCCAACCAGCAGCAACTCCAGCCCGACACCCCGTATCCACCCAACACAGCAACTCCAGCCCGACACCCCGTATCCACCCAACACAGCAACTCCAGCCCGACACCCCGTATCTGCCCAACACAGCAACTCCAGCCCGACTCCCCGTATCCACCCAACACAGCAACTCCAGCCCGACTCCCCGTATCCACCCAACACAGCAACTCCAGCCCGACACCCCGTATCCACCCAACACAGCAACTCCAGCCCGACACCCCGTATCCACCCAACACAGCAACTCCAGCCCGACACCCCGTATCCACCCAACACAGCAACTCCAGCCCGACACCCCGTATCCACCCAACACAGCAACTCCAGCTCGACACCCCGTATCCACCCAACACAGCAACTCCAGCTCGACACCCCGTATCCACCCAACACAGCAACTCCAGCTCGACACCCCGTATCCACCCAACACAGCACCTCCAGCTCGACACCCTGTATCCACCCAACAAAGCAACTCCAGCCCGACACCCCGTATCAGCCCAACACAGCAACTCCAGCCCGACTCCCCGTATCCACCCAACACAGCAACTACAGCCCGACTCCCCGTATCCACGCAACACAGCACCTCCAGCTCGACAACCTCCCGCCGTTATGACCACCCAAACACAGCAACTCCGGCTCGACTCCCCATATCCACCCAACACAGCAACTCCAGCCCGACTCCCCGTATCCACCCAACACAGCAACTCCAGCCCGACACCCCGTATCCACCCAACACAGCAACTCCAGCCCGACACCCCGTATCCACCCAACACAGCAACTCCAGCCCGACACCCCGTATCCACCCAACACAGCAACTCCGGCTCGACTCCCCATATCCACCCAACACAGCAACATCCAGCTCCGACACTAACATACCGTAACCACCCAACACAGCACCTCCAGCTCGACAACCTACCGTATCATCCCACACAGACCAGCACCTCCAGCTCGACACCCTGTATCCACCCAACAAAGCAACTCCAGCCCGACACCCCGTATCCACCCAACACAGCAACTCCAGCCCGACACCCCGTATCCACCCAACACAGCAACTCCAGCTCGACACCCCGTATCCACCCAACACAGCAACTCCAGCCCGACTCCCCGTATCCACCCAACACAGCAACTCCAGCCCGACTCCCCGTATCCACCCAACACAGCAACTCCAGCCCGACACCCCGTATCCACCCAACACAGCAACTCAGCTCGACCACCCCCGTATCCACCCAAACACAGCACACCCAGCTCGAACACCCCGTATCCACACAACACAGCACATCCCTCTCGACACTACGTATCCACCCAACACAGCAACTCCAGCCCTACACCCCGTATCCACCCAACACAGCAACTCCAGCCGGAATCCCCGTATCCACCCAACACAGCACCTCCAGCTCGACACCCCGTATCCACCCAACACAGCAACTCCAGCTCAACACCCCGTATCCACCCAACACAGCATATTCATGTCAGCAGCCCGACAAACCCCCCCGTATCCACCCAACACAGCAACTCCAGCTCGACTCCCCGTATCCACCCAACACAGCAACTCCAGCTCGACTCCCCGTATCCACCCAACACAGCAACTCCAGCCCGACACCCCGTATCCACCCAACACAGCAATATCCATGCAGGATACCAGAGCAGTATGTGTTCTCCGCTCTATAACAAGCTCCTATAGTAAATAGTCCTACCCACAATGCACTTGAATTTCGCCGTCCATCCATGTCAGTTTCACTACTTCCACAGGGGACACAAAGTTTCTACCTTCTCTGCGCTGCCCACATAAAACAAATGAACAACAGAACAATACTGCAACATTGTATCATTAGCAAACCTTAGACTACGTCGGCTCGGCCATTGTTACGTCGGATTCTGTTATGGAACATAATCACTATTTTGCAACCGGTTCTTCATTTTTACTGAGTTTTTATGCTACGGATTTTTGCAGACGTTTTTTTGGGATTTCGTGTGCTTTTACATTGTACAGTATCAGACTCCGCTATTTTCAAGTGAAATACGGTGGATTATAGAAGATGTTCTAAGCTTTTTTTAATGGATTTCAAATCTGAAATCCGACCTCAGAAAATCATTGTTGCAATTTAATCGCCCGAAGTATCTGATGTTCAGATGAAATATCCAAAAAGCTTCTCTCAAGAATACGGTTCTCTTCCTCTCACCGCCCCGTGTAATGTTCTTCAACACGTTTCAAGAGTGTCAAAATAACCAAAAACCAGAGAGACTACGCTGATGTTTGTAAATAAAATATTTGGATGCACCAACTCTGCCTGTCCCGACCTTCTGCCTGGTGACCCATATATGATTGTACGCTGCTTGCCCTGACCTTCTGCCTGGTGACCCATATATGATTGTACATAACCTGCCCTGACCTTCTGCCTGGTGACCCATATATGATTGTATACTGCTTACCCTGACCTTCTGCCTGGTGACCCATATATGACTGTACGCTGCTTGCCCCCCGACCGTCAGCCTGGGTGACCCATAGATGATTGTATTGCTCCCTGTCCCGACTTCTCTGCTGAGGTGGACCCCATATATGATTGTAACGCCTGCTTACCCTGACCTTCTGCCCTAGTGACCATATATATGTATTCTGCTTGCCCTGTCCTGTCTTGCCTGGTGACCCATATAAGAATGTAAGCTGCCTGTCCCGCCTATCTGCCTGGGACCCATATATGATTGTATGGCTGCCTGTCCCGAACCGTTCTGCCTGGGACCCATATATGATTGTTATGCTGCCCTGTCTCCCCGTCCTCTGCCTGTGACCCCATCATATGATTGTACGCTGCTTACCCGTGACCTTTCTCTGCCTAGTGACCCATATATGATTGTATGCTGCTTGCCCTGTCCTTCTGCCTGGTGACCCGTATATGATTGTACGCTGCTTACCCTGACCTTCTGCCTAGTGACCCATATAAGATTGTATACTGCTTGCCCTGACCTTCTGCCTGGTGACCCATATATGATTGTACGCTGCTTGCCCTGACCTTCTGCCTGGTGACCCATATATGATTGTATGCTGCCTGTCCCGACCTTCTGCCTGGTGACCCATATATGATTGTACGCTGCTTACCCTGACCTTCTGCCTAGTGACCCATATATGATTGTATGCTGCTTGCCCTGTCCTTCTGCCTGGTGACCCGTATATGATTGTACGCTGCTTGCCCTGACCTTCTGCCTGGTGACCCATATATGATTGTACGTCGCTTGCCCTGACCTTCTGCCTGGTGACCCATATATGATTGTACGATGCTTTCCCAGACCGTAATACTGGTGACCCATATATGATTGTAGGCTGCTTGCCCTGACCTTCTGCCTGGTGACCCATATATGATTGTATGCTGCCTGTCCCGACCTTCTGCCTGGTGACCCATATATGATTGTACGCTGCTTACCCTGACCTTCTGCCTAGTGACCCATATATGATTGTACGCTGCTTGCCCCGACCTTCTGCCTGGTGACCCATATATGATTGTATGCTGCCTGTCCCGACCTTCTGCCTGGTGACCCATATATGATTGTACGTCGCTTTCCCTGACCTTCTGCCTGGTGACCCATATATGACTGTACGCTGCTTGCCCTGACCTTCTACCTGGTGACCCATATATGATTGTACGCTGCTTGCCCTGACCTCCTGCCTGGTGACCCATATATGATTGTATGCTGCTTGCCCTGACCTTCTGCCTGGTGACCCATATATGATTGTACGCTGCTTGCCCTGACCTTCTGCCTGGTGACCCATATATGATTGTGTGCTACTTGCCCTGTCCTTCTGCCTGGTGACCCATATATGATTGTACGTCGCTTGCCCTGACCTTCTGCCTGGTGACCCATATATGATTGTACGCTGCTTGCCCTGACCTTCTGCCTGGTGACCCATATATGATTGTATTCTGCTTTCCCTGACCTTCTGCCTGGTGACCCATATATGATTGTATTCTGCTTGCCCTGACCTTCTGCCTGGTGACCCATATATGATTGTATACTGCTTGCCCTGACCTTCTGCCTGGTGACCCATATATTGATTGCGTACGTCCGGCTCCGTCCTGACCTTCTGCCTGGTGACCCATATATGATTGTATGCTGCTTGCCCTGACCTTCTGCCTGGTGACCCATATATGATTGTATGCTGCTTGCCCTGACCTTCTGCCTGGTGACCCATATATGATTGTATACTGCTTGCCCTGACCTTCTGCCTGGTGACCAAATAAAGATTGAATTCTGCTTGCCCGACCCTCTGCCTGTGACCCCATATATGAATGTATACTGCTTGCCCTGACCTTCTACCTGGTGACCCATATATGATTGTAAGCTGCTTGCCCTGACCTTCTCCGTTGTGACCCATATATGATTGTATACTGCTTGCCCTGACCTTCTGCCTGGTGACCCATATATGATTGTACGCTGCTTGCCCTGACCTCTGCCCTGGGACCCCTATATGATAGTTCAATACCTTCCCTGACCTTCTGCCTGGTGACCCATATATGATTGTATGCTGCTTGCCCTGACCTTCTGCCTGGTGACCCATATATACATTGTATACTGCTTTACCCTGACCTCACTGCCTGTTGACCCCCATATAATGATTGTACACAAGCTTGCCTGAGCCTTCTGCCGTGGTGACCATATAAGATTGTCACACTGCTTGCCCTGCCTTCTCCTGGTGACACCATAATATGATGAATGTGCTGCTTGCCCTGACCTTCTGCCTGGGTGACCATATATGATTGTACATATCTGAGCCCTTACCTATCTGTTTGCCTGGTGACCCCATAAATGTGAATTGTATACTGCTTACCCTGACCTTCTGCCTGGTGACCCATATATGATTGTATACTGCGTGCCCTGACCTTCTACCTGGTGACCCATATATGACTGTACGCTGCTTGCCCTGACCTTCTGCCTGGTGACCCATATATGATTGTACGCTGCTTGCCCTGACCTTCTGCCTGGTGACCCATATATGATTGTATACTGCTTGCCCTGACCTTCTGCCTGGTGACCCATATATGATTGTACGTCGCTTGCCCTGACCTTCTGCCTGGTGACCCATATATGATTGTATGCTGCTTGCCCTGACCTTCTGCCTGGTGACCCATATATGATTGTATACTGCTTGCCCTGACCTTCTGCCTGGTGACCCATATATGATTGTATGCTGCTTGCCCTGACCTTCTGCCTGGTGACCCATATATGATTGTATACTGCTTGCCCTGACCTTCTGCCTGGTGACCCATATATGATTGTATACTGCTTGCCCTGACCTTCTGCCTGGTGACCCATATATGATTGTATACTGCTTGCCCTGACCTTCTGCCTGGTGACCCATATAGAAATGAGGTATACTGCTTGCCCTGACCTTCTGCCTGGTGACCCATATATGATTGTATGCTGCTTGCCCTGACCTTCTGCCTGGTGACCCATATATGATTGTATGCTGCTTGCCCTGACCTTCTGCCTGGTGACCCATATATGATTGTATACTGCTTACCCTGACCTTCTGCCTGGTGACCCATATATGATTGTATACTGCTTGCCCTGACCTTCTGCCTGGTGACCCATATATGATTGTACGCTGCTTGCCCTGACCTTCTGCCTGGTGAACCCAATATTGATTATAATGCTGCTTGCCCTGACCTTCTGCCTGGTGACCCATATATGATTGTATACTGCTTGCCCTGACCTCCTGCCTGGTGACCCATATATGATTGTACGCTGCTTGCCCTGACCTTCTACCTGGTGACCCATATATGATTGTATACTGCTTGCCCTGACCTTCTGCCTGGTGACCCATATATGATTGTATACTGCTTGCCTTGACCATCTGCCTGGTGACCCATATATGATTGTATACTGCATGCCTGACACTCAGCTTGTGGATGACCCATATATGATTGACATAACCTGGCCTTAACCTCTGGCCTTTTGACCCTTATATTATAATATACTGCTTGCCCTACCTTTACTGGCTGGTGACCCAATATGACAGCCTTTGGGTACATAACCTGCCTTGACCTTCTGCCTGGTGACCCATATATGATTGTATACTGCTTGTCTTGACCTTCTGCCTGGTGACCCATATATGATTGTATACTGCTTGCCCTGACCTTCTGCCTGGTGACCCATATATGATTGTATGCCTGCATCCCTGAACCTTCTGGCCTGGTTACCAATATACTATTATTTGTATGCTGCTGCTGCTTGCCCTGACCATCTGCCTGGTTACCAATATATGATTGTATGCTGCTTGCCCTGACCTTCTGCCTGGTGACCCATATATGATTGTACGCTGCTTGCCCTGACCTTCTGCCTGGTGACCCATATATGATTGTATACTGCTTGCCCTGACCTTCTGCCTGGTGACCCATATATGATTGTATACTGCTTGCCCTGACCTTCTGCCTGGTGACCCATATATGATTGTATACTGCTTGCCCTGACCTTCTGCCTATGACCCCAGCTTGTTACCTATTTATGACTGAAGGCCACCTGCCCTGACTTCCTACCTGCGTCCCAACCATGTCCTTACCTTCTATGCTGCACCTAGAAGCCTGCTGTCACCATGAGTGACCATGTAGGGGTTAGGGACCTAGGAGTCACCAGTGGAGGTGATTCTTGGGAGTCACCAATGGAGATGATTCTTGGGGCCGAACAATGGAGATGATTCTTGGGGCCACCAGTACAGTTCAGTCTTAGGGTCCTCCAGTGAGGCTGATTCTTGGGATCCCTTATTGGAAATTATTCCTGGGGCTAGTAGATCTTTGAGGCCCAACAGTGGAGTTATTTCTTGGAGCCCACCAGTGGAGATAATTCTTGGGGGCCACCAGTGGAGATAATTCTTGGGGCCACCAGTGGATTTGATTCTTGGGGCCCACCAGTGGAGATAATTCTTGGGGCCAACAGGGGAGATAATTCTTTGGGCACACCAGTGGAATTGATTCTTGGGGCCACCAGAGGGGTTTATTACTTGGGCCACCAGTGGAGATGATTCTTGGAGCTCATAGTGGAGTTGATTCTTGGGGCCCACCAGGGGAGTTCTTGGAGCCACCAGTGGAGCTGATCCTTGGGGCCCACTAATGGAGCTGATTCTTGGGGCCACCAGTGGAGTTGATTCTTAGGCCCCACCAGTGGAGTTGATTCTTGGGGCCACCAGGGGAGTTGATTCTTGGGGCCACCAGTGGAGTTGATTTATGGAGCCAACCGGTGAGGTGATTAGTGGGGCCCACCAGTGGAGTTGATTCTTGGGGCCACCAGTGGAGATAATTCATGGGGCCCAGAAGAGGAGTTGATTCTTGGGGCCACCAGTGAAAATTATTCCTGGGGCCACCAGTGAAGATGATTCTTACGGCCACAAGTGAAGATTATTTTTGGGGTCCACCATGGAGATGATTCCTGCGGCCCACCCTGCAGCTACTGCACATGACTCTTGTACTCTGCCTCTTGCTTTCTGACTCTCTTTGCTTTTATCCTTAAAGGGGTTGTCTACAAGGATCGCTGCTTTTCGTGTTAAAGATCTTGCAAAAACAAGTCACTTTGCAATATGTGTCCATTAACAGTGTCCTACCTATTCCTAGATATCCCCTCTTGTATGGGCCGCATCAGCTCCTCGGTTTGCTATAGCTACAGACCTGTTCAATCTCCCCTGATAGGCTGCCAGGCCCTAGGTTGTTAATTTTGATGGCTTCCACCGTTAACCCCTGTAAAATCTCTCCTGATCGGCTGCAAACACTGGTCGCTACAGCTACAGACTGTTCAATCTCTCTAAATAGGCTTCCAGCACTGGTTGCTATAGCTACAGACCTGTTAATCTCACCTGATGGCTCCCACATGGTGCTTTTACTACGACCTGTTCAATCTCTCTGATGGCTGCAAAAAATGGTCGCTATAGCTACAGACCTGTTAATCTCTCCTGATAGGCTCAGCCTGGTTGCTATAGCTACAGACCTTGTTCACTCTCCTGATAGGCTCCCACACTGGTTGCTATGCTACAGATTCTCTTCTATCTCCCAAGCCTGGTTTATAAGCCAGACGTAATCTCCTGATTAAAAATGTCCTAAGAAACGGGACTGGTAAATTCTGTAGGCCACAACCTTTGCAACCCACAGACCTGCAATTCTCCATAGGGCATTTGGGGGTTTCCCTCTCCTCTGTTTGGCAGCCACCTATCCTATAGCACTAGACCTTTATAACCTTACCCACCATCTATAGTCATGTTTCATAATGATATAATCTCCAGGGATACCGTGCTGCTGTGTAAGGTGAAGTGGTGCCGCGTCGCTGCATTCGCGCAGTTACTATATATATATATACATTGCTCGAAGCCCTGGACGGTGCGGACTCCTCCATCCCACACGGCGACACTTCTGGGATTTCTTCACACTTATCCGGTTCATTAAGTGACCCCCGGGGGATAATCTTTGTTGAGGATTTTCCCGTCTCTCCACATAATGAGCCTCGCCGCCGCCGCCGCCGCTCGCTCCGCACGAGGCTCCAGTCATTATGAATGAACCTCAGCGATTCCACTCAATGGGCAAAGAAGAAAGTCACAGATGAAAGGACGGAGGAAGCAAATACGAAAAGCGTGAGAACCGGAGAGCTGAAGAAACAGGATCGCATTCCAGTGATCCCAGTACAATGCAGAAGAGATTCTAGTGATCCCAGTACAATGCAGAGGAGATTCCAGTGATCCCAGTACAATGCAGGAGAGATTCCAGTGATCCCAGTACAATGCAGAAGAGATTCCAGTGATCCAGTAAATCAGAGAAATTCCAGTGATCCCATACATGAAGGGGAGATTCCAGTGATCCCAGACAATGCAGAAGGATTTCCCGTGAT
>JAODAL010028556.1:0-53132 GCA_025379985.1 Phyllomedusa bahiana
TTCTTTGGAATTTAACAAATAAACAATGAAACAGTCTCACCAGGTCAATGGCACCGATTTCCACAGGAACCATTCGCAATTTGACACATCCACACCTCATTAAGCCTCCAACTTTATCAGACTGTCCCATGCTAAGCTGTGTCAGCTGCCTTTTATATGCCTGGTAAGGCCCAGGCTGGACTACGGAAAGGACTTTTCCTACCCAGACTCTTAGGCCGCTCCATAAAAGACTTGCACCCGAACTCCAAAATAAAAACCAAGGGATCAGCAACATAATGTCGCTGGCAACAGACTAAAGTGTTTTTTATATCATCGAGGGCAGCCACCTTGGTGATAGATACCTTTATACCTTCCATCGACCACTCTACCCTTTGGTCTCTTACACGGTTTATAAAGTGACAACGTAACCCATGACATTTTGGTCTTGGTGAACTTAATCATACAAGTCAATGGAGTGGGTACTGCACATACAGTCCCATCATTTTCATTTATTTCATTATGGCATTTAGTAGGAATACTGATTGCTTTTTGAGGGAAGGAAATAAGCATTGGTAACTTTTCTTGCTAAAAACAAAGTTTATTGAACTAGAAAGAAATATTAGACACATGCTCTAGCATGACATTGCTGTTAACAAACACATCAGGCAGCAATGCTTATTGGGATACTTGTAAATTAATGCTAGAAAAAGTCCTATTATATTTAACAAATTGATCCCTAGTGGGTACATCATGTTATGATGGCAAAATTATCCGCATCAGAATCTGCAAAGTATACTGAATGGAAAACTAAGTTGAAGGGAAACAAACAAATCCTTACAACGAGGTAATGATTATACTTTTTTTCCATGTTTCCAGCAATATAACTCAACTATTCCACAACAATGATTATACTAGTATATAAAACAGCTGCTGTACATCATCAAGCTTGCATACTGTGTATGGCTATTTTGCACCAAATAAACAAGGTATTGATGGTTATTATACTAACCTCATTTATATAGCTTTAAATGGTTAGTTAATGTCCTAACTAAAAAAAAAATTCTGGAACCAATTAATAAAAAAAACTCATACTCCCCTTCCTCGGGTTGTCTGTTCCAGAACTGCATCTCTCCGATCTTCAGTTTACAGTCTGCTTCTTCCAAATGTGCATGTCACTACCAACTTGCTGCAATGGTTATGTGCCACTCATTTATATCACTCGTCAGAAGTGAACAACTCTGAACAGTGATGTAGATGAGTGGCATGTGAGCACTGCAGCCAATTAGCAGGTGAAGCAGTGATATGACCTTTGGAAATAGCAGATCGCAAGCAGAAGACCGGAGAGACATAGTGCTGGAACTGAAGACCAGAGGAAAGTGAGTATAGGTTTTTTTTATTTTCATTTGGTCTCAGAGGCATAATATTATTTTCTGTTTTATATGTGGACAACCCTTGTATAGAACAAAGTTGAGTTTTAGTAGCTCAGCAATCAATGTCACTAGTAACAACCCCCAAAATATAGGCAGAAGAAGAAAATTTCTCGACACCAACTGGGATCTTTCCAGTCCAGAACTAAACATAATTTTATGATAATTTATAATATTTATCTTGAAATATTACATCTCCCGTATCTGGTGTGTAAACTACACCGTACAAAAAATTGAAGCAAACAACTTTTTCCTGCTCCCTACTTCTTATTTAGCAGTATTCTAGTAATGACATATACTTAATGTGTACATTCATCTGTTATAATCCTTATCAGTGTGGTTAAACATATTGGATAGCTGAATGAACATGGTTTCACACTTCCATAATTAATGCAGGGGCTTACATTTATACAGCATAAAAAGGAAATTGTGGCAAAAAACATGCCAACCTCAGCTCATCCAATGCCATGGACCACACTGGTGCAAAAGTATGTAATATTTGAGAACCAGGTGATAACGATGCAATCAGTGAAGAGCAGAAGAGCTTCGAACTGCTTTAATGTATATCATATGATATTCTGACTTAAGAGATGTTGATGTAGTATGTGTATGCTTCTCTGTCAACATCAAGAACACTTTTTAATGTATAGAGGGTATTTGAATGGTTTTAAATAACTACACATTTGTATTATTGATCTAATTTCTTGTTTCCTGTCTATGCAGTAAGTTAGTCATCATCTCTAAAGTTGGTTACAAGAATAACAAAGCTTGGCATATACTATAATGTTGGCTAGAATGTTGATGGACAAATGTATTGAATTTTTTGAAGCAAGGTTCATAGCATCATTTTTGGAGACACTTTTCACTGAGCTGAATGCTTGACCTTCTTTAGTTGAGGTATATTTTCCAATGTTCAAAAAGAAATAAAAAACAATGAAAAGGAGCACTATTATCTTTTTGGAAATTCTGTGTAGCATTTTAATATTGCTTTTAGTTTATCTGAATCTATTTAAAAAAATCCTTTTTTACATTTTCTGAAAGTTCAGGCTATCCATAGTCTTAAAAATAAAACCTTAGAAGGTCCATATGTCATGTAAACCGAGCCAATAACAAAGTAGAAATGGCTTCACTCTTGATTATTTACCTTTATAAAAAGAACATGCCACCAGTATTTTTAATGATGTGAAATTGAATAATGAAAACCAGGTAATTATATATATTCTATTCTTTACATCTGGATTTAGTCTCTGATCATAGATTTTTTTTAATATACTATTTTCTGCATATGATTATGGGGTAGCCATCTTGCCTCAGCTGCTTTTAACAGTATTTAGATAAATGCTTAAAGGGGTTTTGCCACGATGTAATGTTGACATGGGATCCTCCAAAATGTGTTTTTAATCACTTTTCTAAATATATGTGATTACAAAAATTGCAGTCTGAGAGAGCTACAGCCTTCCTTACATGTCCTTGGTTACTTCAAAGAGTCTATTATATACGGCCATGACAAGAGTTTGACGGGCTTGCACAGAGAGAGCTTCTTATCTGATGAGACTGAGCTGCAGAAGTTTTTAAGGCACCGGGTAGAAATATGTTTTCTTTTGTATACAGAATAAACTAGTTGTAGTGTTATTAGATACCTGCTTTATCTGATGACAGGGAACATGAAGAAGCTTTCAAGCTGCTGTGTAGAATAGGTTTTTCTCTTTTGTATATAGAATCCACAAGTTATAGTTTTTTTATTTCAGTGTACATGTCACAACATCCCTTATGCAGCTCTGTGCTCTCCGCTGTGTGTGTCTCTGTCTCTTTCAGCTCAGTGATTTGTTTACATTACATTAGCATCTTAGCAGATAAGTCTACTGACAGTGCAGTCTGAGGTTGTCTTGCTGTATTGACAATCCACTGTTGTACTGTTTATTATTTCACTTAAGTTTTGAGACGCTCCCTTGGATTCCTCACTCCTCACTCCCCCTCCCTCTCTCCCCTGCAGCTTCAGGACTCAGTGTGATTTGTTGACATTCTGCCTGTGCTAACAAGAGATGGGTAAGAATCTATCTATTGGCAAGTCCCCTTTAAGTACAGCTAAATGGGCCACAGGAGCCTGTGAATAGGAGCAGACTTACGAACTTCTATGGAAGAGTTTCCTAGGCATATTCTGTGACCAGGGAAAAAGGGAGACCATCAGCTATTGTGAATGTTGGATCCTATGTTATCTATATCATGGTATCACCTTTCATTTTAATCCTGTCTTTCATGAGTATGAGGAGACTGTAGTGATTCCAGGCTATTATTAAGCTTTGTGAGCAGAGTGAAATCTTCAAGAGTTCAGAAATGTTTTAAAATATAGATAATGGCATGGTAAATTAGAAAAAACTTCACTAAAAACTATTTATAAATATGTTCACATTAAAAAATAGGTAATTTTCTGATGACACATTCCCTTTAAGGCCTCATGATACATGAACATGGCACAATAGTGCTTGGGAAGAAAACCTCCATAATATAACACACTTAAATAATCCTACATTTTTAAAATGATTTCTGAACATCAGAAGTAGATAGAGATACACTGAGAGCACTGTAGCATTTACACTCTAAGGCCATATTCACACGGCTTATTTTGGGATGTATTTGGTCCCGTATTCTGCGCAGTACTGCGTGAAATACGGCGCAAATCTGTCCCAGCCATTACGGTAATCCACAGTTCTCATAGAGAGCCATGGATACCGTCTCTTCTCCCCACTCGCTGTATTTCGCGAGCGGGGAGAAGAGACGGAATCCAAAGTGACATGCACATTATTCCGGCGGGATACGCGCCGTGGACAATGGTTGTCTCTGGGGCCGGCGAGCAGCCGGCCCCCCACCCCCGCTACACGGCAGCCGGCGTATTTGCGGGCGAAATAAGACGTGTGAACATAGCCTAAGGCCCCTACCCTTCCTAAGCTTCTCTCTCTTCTTTTATTTCTCTTTTCCAAGCCTCTTCTTTCGTCTTTATCAAATCATATGTTTAGCTGCTCCTTTCTTACACTCTCTGGGGCAGATTTATCAATACTGTCTAACAATTGGTCATTATATAGTTAGACTAGACAGCCTTACAATGTGCCACTTATATTAGTGTTGATAAATCTGGTGCGTATTCAAACTGTCTAGTCTAGCTTTACATCATTTAAAAGTTAGCTTACTTTAAGGCCTTGTTCACACGGCTTATTTCGGACGGATTTGCCGACGGATTGACGATCGTCAACCCTCCGGCAAATCCGTCCAAAATAAGTCACAGCCTATTTTCTATTGATTTCAATTTAGAAATACGGCGCTTTCGTTCACACACGACGCAAACTCCGTTCCGGATTGCCGCCGCGGATTGACGACGGCAAATCCGGACGGAAAAACAAATTGACTTTGTCAATTATTTCCGGACGGATTCACCACCTACAATGATTGTAGATGGTGAATCCGTCGGGAAATCAGTTACAAATACGTGCCACACTTTGTGCAACTTATTTGCAACCCGATTTCAACTGATTTCAGAAACGTATTTACATCGGAAATCCGTTGTAAATACGTTCTGAAATAAGCCGTGTGAACGAGGCCTAAGCCACTAACTGCTTTTGCACATTTTATGAGCACGGCTTTGCACGCCAAGCCTTTCAGCAAGACCACTCCCTTTTTGTCTGAAAAGATACAGAAGTGTCTAGAAACTGTCCAAAAAACATCATAAATGTGGTACACATGTATGCCAATATTTTTGACACAAATTCTGCCAGAATTCTGTCATAACTGCATTGATAAATGTGCCCCTCTGTTTATATTTACTCCTTTTTTATAAACACTGTATGCTAGAATCATATATAACCATTACCATTTTCTCACTTCATACTGTATATTTTTGCTTTATGCACTTGTTTATATCTCTTCACGTTTAACTTTCTACCTTGATGCCTTGCTTCTGCATGCAGTATTTTTTTGGTGTATATTGCGACAAAAAACTGCTGCATACTTTCTATAGATAGCACAACACATTTTAATGCACTTAGAAAGCACCATATAAAGTGCCATATAAAGTTTGACAAGTTACACTCTAATGCACCATACAAAGTTTACCGCATTACACTCTATGCACCATACAAAGTTTACCGCATTACACTCTATGCGCCAAAATGTTTGGTGCATAACACTTTCATTCATACTGTCATATTATATACTCCTCCATATCTATTTAGAACTGGTGCATGCAAAATGACGCATGCAAATTCATAGATGTTGCCCTTAGTCTGTTTGTTATTTTCACCATTGATACTTACTTTGCATCTGTCATCACTCATACATATATATTTACTTACAGTGACTCGCATGATTACGGTGCAGACAGACTGAAACGTCATCTATTGTCACAAACTATGTACTATCAATTTCTTTCGTTGGACTATAAATAAGGAGCTCCTCTTATGTACATTAATTAGCTCAGTGCTGTGGACTTTCTTTATATGTATATTTAGGCTGCAATGTCCTTCCTCAATGCACAAGGCTATCTCACAGAGGGCTGGGCATCAATTACATTGCAACAAGATATGAGATACTGTTGTGGGTATGAGCCCTTATGACAAAGAATTTGGTGTGTTTAACTGTTAGAGTCTGCACTGGTTTGATTTTGACTAGTTCTGTTGCTGAACAGTGTATTTTGCTGATGCTTTTTTATGGATGTAAGTTCTAGAATTGGGTGTTGAATAGAATTTGGACACTTTTGTATTATGCGATTAGAGGATTTTGTTCTGTCTTTCTGTAGAATAGATTGAATATAAGAGGTGAGCAATAACAAGGTAGACAACTTATTAATGAAATTAACATGTATTATTATTGGTTTTATTGTAGACAGATATATCATGTAAAATTGCTGATGCACCCAAAAGTTATATAATAAGTTTATGTCTTAAAGGAGTTTTCTCACCATAATGACTAGCTTTTAACATGTAGGGAAAGGTAAATTAAGACTATTACCAAATACATTGCTGTTTTGATTTTGCTTTGTTCAGGAGATAAATAAGATTTTATCTATTGTTTGCATTCACAAGTTTCTCTTGGTTACCAGACACCTCTCTCTGCTCTGTGTGTTATCTAAATTCTTCAAGCTGCTGTCCGATCATGACCAATCCTTGCTGAAACGTATCTCTAGCACAGATGCATATTTATATAAGTTAATGACAACTTTTAAGCCTTAGAGCTCTGTAGCCTTGTGTACTATAGATTATAAATCTCCTGCAACCATGTCACTGTAAGGGTATGTTCACACAGCTTAATTGCGGGGCGTACAGTATGCCCCGCAATTACACCGGGTGTTCGCGGAGTCGCGCTGATCGGCGCATGCTCCCTTGACACGGAGGGGGGGGGGGGGGGCAAATCGTATTGTACGCCTGGGGAGAGAAGGCGTAATCGATATTTATCTATGATAGCTATGGATTACCGTAATGATATGGGCACATTTCGCTCGTATTAGAGCGCAGTACGCCGCAAAATACGTGCAGAAATGCACCTCAAAATAAGCCGTGTGAACATAGCCTAAGAGGAATAGCTAGGAATAACAGAGCTAATATGTCAAATTTTGCTATAGAACCAACCACAGATTAAAGAGGTGTGAGTCTGAAACTGGCTGTGAAGAGCAGGCTCTGTTAAACAGCATGGTGAGAAAACCCCTTTAAATTGCACAGTGGAGATGTTAAAATAATAATTATTAAAAATCCTGGAGTAATAATACTTATATCGTCAAAGCTCACTTGCATACCTTTATTTATGTCCCCATAAATAAAACAAATTGCTATATAATATTACCTTATGTTTTATTTTGTAGACTGTCTACAAGTCCTGGCTATGTTCCCAGTTTTTTGAAGTTACACAATCTGAATGCAGTAGCAAAATCCCTTGCAAGCAATACTGTTTGGAGGTACAAACACAGTGTCCGTTTATATTACCAGATAATGATGATGTCGTCTATGGTGGACTATCAAGTTTCATCTGTACAGGTAATGCCCTACCATGTTATTTTTTCAATAAAAATAGAGAGTTGCAGCAATTCATGGCACATCTAGTGGCTATTGTTAGAAAATGTCTAATTCTATCAAGATGCCTAATTATGTTTTAAGACAAGTGTGGGTTCTTGTACGGATCTTTTATACTGTATATTTTATGCATTGATACTTTTAAATAAAAAACATCTTATTGCTTGAACACATTTTGTACCAGCCATATTGTGGTACCAAAAGTGTGTTGTTTTTTCATAGACTTTAGGTACAAGAAAAAATTCTAACCTACAAATGTTGGCCTGACAGCAAGTATTGAGACTGCAAATTTAAGTCTTGCATTGCAAATTCTATTCTGGGACAGCTTTAACCACATCAAGTTAAAAAATTTACATTTATTATACTTGATATTCTGGATAGTGAAATAATTGATGTCTATTTGATTGGTAAATTTCTGAAGGCACCTTTGTTGTTAAAATGTGCGGCATCACAATGCCTACATAGATCTGAGAAAAGAATACACCAAGGCAGACACAGACAGCAGTAGTTTAATATACAAAGACTGTCTATGAGACACTTGCTCTTGTATAGTTCAGACTTGTTTTTCTAACAATCCACTAATAATTGTGAGCCATGAAAATTTGTTATCTTAGTCCAATGCATACAGTGTAAAAATCTGTTTTCATCTGCATTTGTTATTTCTGTACTTCTGCTTCATCATAGGAATAAAACTGAAAATAATTGCAGAGTCAGACCTGTTACATGACAAAAACCAACAGTGCCTAAATGACCTCCATTGCCTTTAATGAGGATTTTCAGGTTTCTTTCTCTGAGTCCAGTTTCTTCTTGAGCCAGGAATAATTTGTCCTGCATTTGTTAGTACAATAAATAGTTAAAAAATAACCACAATCTCGAAATCCACCTATTTTCAAAGCATTTAAAACCTTAATAGTTTTCACAATTTCTATCAAATGACTTTATATAGGTCTCTAGCATCACCATGTGGCCACTTTAAGAATTGGCAAGACTTTTGACAAAATCTAATACACGATACACCCCGAAGCATATGTTATATTACATTAATTGTTAGATGTGTGAGCAATTTACTCACATTTATCCCATGTGTAAGACTAATTATAAATATATTGGCTAAATATGTTTAAAATATCTATAAATAGGTTTTTTATCATCTAACTTACGAATTTCATAACAGTATTATTGTACAATTTTTTTTCTTAAACTCCAATGGCTATGACAGAAAGGCTACCTATCACATACACATCTATATTTAAAAAAAAACTGTCACTGCTTAAATTTTAATTGGATTTAATTAGATTACTCAAAATTGTAAAATAAGGAATACACAAAGAAAGATATTTGTGCACACCCATTCAAATAAATACCATCTTTTACTGCATTATCATTAATTCCTGTGTTATCGAAGTGTGACTCATTATAGTTAATTTATCAGGGGGCATGTATGAACGGAGTTTTCACAATTTTTCTGGCATATAATGCGCTTCACTGTGCCGGCTCCGCTGTTGGACTCACCTAGCCTATGGGGGACATCTATGATCGGTGCTTTCACACATTTTCTGGCGTATAATGCGCCTCACTGTGCCGGCTCCGCTGTAGGACGCACCTAATGCAATGTGAAAGGGCGTTCTGGGACGGGACGCACCACATTCGAAAACTCTGACGCATGCATGAATGCCGATCGGCAAAGTGAGGCGCATTACAGCTCCGACAGGCAGACCTATTTCAATGTGGTCTGTCTGCCATAGGCGTCGAAGTTTGCACTGCATGTATGAGCGCGCTTAGGTACTGACATACATAAGGCACATTTTTCACTGTAAAAAACGCGAATACAGGAGCTTCAACGTGCCGATCTTCATGCATGTCCCCCTATGTATTAGGCGCATTAGTCGAAAGCTTCGCCACTTTCAAATGCGCCTAACGTGAAGGGGCGTTCTGGGGGCAGGTCTCGCCAGATTCGGAAACATTGACGCATGTATGAATGCTGGTCGGCAAAGTGAGGCGCATTACAGCTGCGACAGGCAGACCTAATTCAATGTGGTGTGTCTAAGCCGGAGGAGTAGAAGTGAATCTAGAAATTCTTTTAAGGGGCCAAAATGTGCAATAGTTCTACACTTACACCAGTACAATAATAAAAAGGAATTTAGGATAAATATCAAACAATATAAAATAGAATTATTAAAATTTGATGAAACGTGATCATATAAAATGAATCTAAAAATATATAGGGCGATATGTATGACCGGTCTTATCGCCTGTTTTCTGGCGTAACCTACGCGGTGTTAGGCGCAGCATTCGCCACTTTCAGATGCGCCCCGCATGAAGGAGCGTGTAATGGGCGCGGTGTGGGCGTTCCGGGGCGGGATGCGGCGCGCTCGAAAATTCCGAGGCATGTACGATCGTGGCTCGGCAAAGTGAGGCGCATTGCAGCGCTCGTCAGCTCCGACAAGCAGACCTGGTTGATTCTGGTCTAAATGATCCGGCAGAGGCGAAGTGAAGCGAGAACGTAACATGAGAGGAAACATATAGAAGATCTGAACAGAAATCTCGGCTCTCAGCGCCGTGCGGCATGGAGTATGATTCCAAAAAAAATCGCCTTTATTAGGTGTAAAACATTTTCAGAAAAAGAGCTCAAACCTTAAAAAATAAAAAATAAAAAATCACTTTCCAAAAATCCAGAACGGCGCTATATCAGGAATTATGATCTTGGAAATTGCCGGGAATACAGTAATTCAAATTCTGTAAGCTATTCTCATTGGTCGGCAGAAACCAGCCAATCAGAATAGGAGCGACAGTGAACCATTATAACCTATGGAGAAGTATGGACCAATCACAATCAAAGGTGGGACAGTTCAAAATACAGTAAAAAATGCAGAAAAGAGCTGATTGGTTGAACTAGGGGGGGCTTGGCTATCTCGGCCAATCAGAATAGGAGCGACAGGGACCAATTCTAACCTATGGAGAACTATTGACCAATCAAAATCAAAGGCGGGACAGTTCAAAATACAGTAAAAATGCAGAGAAGAGCTGATTGGTTGAGCTCGCAGGGGCGTGAGACGCTCGGCCAATCAGAGCGCTAGCTACTTTGTCCGAGTGGAGTCTTGGGAGAGATCGGCGCACGGAAATCTCGGCTCTCAGCGCCGTGCGGCCGGGAGTATGATTAAAAAAAATCATTTTTATTAAGTGTAAAATATTATCTGTAAAAGAGCTGAAACCTTCTATAAACATAAATCAATGAAATCCCTAACAACTCGTTTGTCGCCGAGACGCTACATCAGGAATTTTGATATAGAGAATTGCCGGGAAATACAGCAATTCAAATTCTGTAAGCTCTTCTCATTGGTCGGCAGAAACCAACCAATCAGAATAGGAGCGACAGGGAACCATTATAACCTATGGAGAAGTATGGACCAATCAAATTAAAAGGCGGGCAGTTCAAACTACAGTAAAAAACGCAGAAAAGAGCTGATTGGTTGAGCTCAGGCGGCAGATATCCACCAATCAGATGTAGTGTGTCTATTTTGAATGGAGAAAGAAGAGCGCGATAGAAGGGCGCCCTAAAAGTTATAACTGTCTATGGGAAATATTCTAGGACTGTGAATGGTTGGGGAGAAGAGGGGCTCGTCCAGCTTAGCCAATCAGCGGCTTATTTCATTTTTATTTCTTTATTTTCGTTACACCCATACTATTGATCCTTGGCTAACGAAAATAAAGAAAAAAACATGAATTTATTGAATTATTTTTTTTTCCGTTACCCCCTATATTATTGTTCATTTTATATACAGATCGGCACAACTTCTTGAGTCTTATCATTTAATTTCGGCCATGTACAGTTTTATTACAGATTGCATTAGAAAACCCATAAGAGCGTCGCTCTCTCTCCCATTGGTCCAAATAACCGCGCCTCTTTTAAATTAGCCAATCACAAACAGAGCTCGCTCTGCATTTCTTTTCCCCATAGAACTCTATGAGAAGGTAGCTCAGCCGCTGATTGGCTAAGCAGAACGAGCCCCTCTTCCAGTCAACCAATCACAGTCCTAGAATATTTCCCATAGGCAGTAATAACTTTTAGGGCGCCCTTCTATCGCGCCCTTCTTGCTCCATTCAAAATAGACGCACTGCATATGATTGGTGGATTCATATCTGCTGCCTGGGCTCAACCAATCAGCTCTTTTCTGCCTTTTTTACGGTATTTTGAACTGTCCGCCTTTGATTTTGATTGGTCCATACTTCTCCATAGGTTATAATGGTTCACTGTCGCTCCTATTCTGATTGGTTGGTTTTTGTCGACCAATGAGAAGAGCTTAAACAATTTGAATTAATGTATTTCCCGGCAATTCTCTATATCCCAATTCCTGATGTAGTGCCGGTCTCGGTGACAAACGCGTTGTTTGATTGATTTATGTTTATAGAAGGTTTCAGCTCTTTTTCAGATAATATTTTACACCTAATAAAAAGGATTTTTTTTAATCATACTCCATGCCGCACGGCGCTGAGCGCCGAGATTTCATTGCCCCGATCTCTCCATTGACTACAATGGGACAAGTAGCTCGCGCTCTGATTGGCCGGGATAGCCAAGCCCCCGCTAGTTCAACCAATCAGCTCTTTTCTGCATTTTTAGTGTATTTTGAACTGTCCCGCCTTTGAATTTGATTGGTCAATATTTCTCCATAGGTTATAATGGGTCCCTGTCGCTCCTATTCTGATTGGCCAGGATTGACGAGCCCCCGCTAGTTCAACCAATCAGCTCTTTTCTGCCTTTTTACTGTATTTTGAACTGTCCCGCCATTGATTTTGATTGGTCCATACTTCTCCATAGGTTACAATGGTTCCCTGTCGCTCCTATTCTGATTGGCTGGCTTCTGCCGACCAATGAGAAGAACTTACAGAATTTGAATTACTGTATTTCCCGGCAATTTTCAATATCCAAATTCCCGATGTCGCGCCGTTCTTGATTTTTGGAAAGTGATTTTATTTATGTATTTCTTTAGTAGATTTCAGCTCTTTTTTAGAGAATGTTTTACACATAATAAAGGCGATTTTTTTATTCATACTCCGCACGGACATCTTTAATGATTTCTCGCTGTTTTCCAGCCTGTCTCGAATCGGCATACATGTGAGGCGCAGTCCCGCACTGCGCCTAAGTCCCGAATTCCCCCCCACACACTGGCGAGGCGCGGCAGACTTTACACCGCATGTATGAGCGCACCTCCTCGGACGGTGAATATTAGGGGCAGCCACGAACTGCGCCCAAGTCCTCGAACTGCGCCACACACAATGGTGAGGCGCGGCGGACTTTACACCGCATGTATGAGCGCACTACATCGGGCGGCGAATCTTAGGTGCAGTCCCGCACTGTGCCTAAGTCCCGCACTGCGCCTCACACACTGGCGAGGCGCGGCGGACTTTACATGAGCGCGCCCCAGTGCCGACATAAATCAGGCGCAAATTTCACCGGAAAACTGGCGAAAACATGCGCCCCGACGTGGCGAGCTTAATACATGTCGCCCATAATGTCCCCAAAATATAGAAATATCTGATATAAAATATATTTAAAATTCCTAGAAACGTAAAATAATTTTACATTACATAAGCCACCGATGATGTTGTACTGTTTGTTATATTTTAAGTTTTTAATACATTAAATTTGAAATGTATTTTTGCTGCTCTCTTCCTTTATTCTACATACAGCAAGAGCCAGCACAACACAGGTATTGCTGGGATCTGTGGTCCACCAAGCAGGATCAGTACCATAGTTTCTATTCACTGACATGCTATTTTAATGATTTTTTCTCTTATTTCCAGCCTATCTATAACCTTAATACATGTTAGGCGCATTAGTAATGTGCCTAAGTTCCGCAATGTGCCTAACACACATGTGAAGCGCATCGAACTTCACACACCATTTATGAACGCACAAAAATCACTTCCATACATCAGGTGCATTTTACACTGAAAAAAAGAAGAAAACATGAACTTCGACATGCCTCCATTCATACATGCCCCCCATTGTGTATATACTTGTTAATAGTGTTGATCGAATTATTCTACAAAAGTTAAGTTCTATTAGAACCTCTCGAATTTTTAGAACCCAAACCGAACCGAACATTTTACTGTTCATTCAAGTAAAGTTCTAGTTCTAGTTCAACACGCCATTTTTAGTTTCGTTTTTAGCGGCTTTCTGCACTTTTGGCGGCCATCCAATCAGTGCAGAGCACAGAGAGGTGTCAAAAACATCATTGCTGAGGTGTATGACTCTCATTGGCTGCTAAAATCACATGACCATGTTATATATATTTCACTGTATTGCCTTGTGAACGCCATTTTTAGCTCACTCTCTGTACTGTACAGACTGCTCTTAGTTAGATAGCATTTTCCTCTCCATAGACATCAATAGCTAGGGAGTTTGGTATTGCTGGCTGCATCTTACCCACACCCAAAAGCTGTTATTTGCCGACATTTGCAGGCTCACATAACACCTAACTCTCATATACATGGATCTATCTATCTATCTATCTATCTATCTATCTATCTATCTATCTATCTATTATATTATATATATATGTATATATAGTGTTATATATATATATATATATATATAGTGTGCTTGGATTTGCTAAATCATACTCAGTGCCAAAGACCCATAGCAGCTGTTACCTCTGCACCTCCTATAGATACGCCCCTGCTTGCAAGCTGTCCTCATCTTTTCAGTTAGACATTGAAAGGAATGAAGTATTTTAGCCTCACAATTTTTTTCTGTCACTCTTAGAGCCAAATTTTCTTCACTAAGTTGTTCCACGTATCCAGTTTTACTATTACGGATGGTAATTCCAGCTTCTCCTCATCTGTATAGGTATAAAAATTAACCAGAACATCTTCTCCCATAGACTTTAATGGGTTCGAAGTTTGAGTTCGAATAGAACTTTGAACCGAGCTCACAAAAGTTTGAGGTTCTAATCAAACTAGAACTTATTAATGTTCGCTCAACACTACTTGTAAACATTGGGCATTATTTATGAAAAGTGTCTCAAAGTAAGGTTATGTCTACACGGCAGTATTTAAATGCCACAGGAAATCCGACGGTATTATAACATCTCCGTACCTTGGTTTGTGTTGCAGACTTTGAGGTCACTTTTCGGATTGTGGCCAGCCCTGATATAATGAACTGTATTAGAACCCGCCGTTATGTTCCATAAGCCAGCAGTTTTGAAAACCGACAACCGACTACAGGTTGGATTTTCTATTGTGGTCCATGGGGATGATTTACAGTCAGATTTTTGTGGATTATAAATACTAAATTTGCTTTAAAATCCAACCAAAAACCAGTGCTGTGTAGACATGACCTAACACTGTCTTTGTTTTCCATAGCAACCAATCAGAGCTCAGCTTTCATCTTTCCAGAGCAGTTGAAACAACGAAAGCTAAACTCTGATTGATTGCTATGGGAAACAAAGACAGTCTCACAGTTAGACACTTTCGATAAGGCCCCTTGAATTAAATATAGATGTTATATATAGTCATGAGATAAAGATAGTACATCCTCTTCGAATTCTACGGTTTTATGCATTAGGTCACAGTAATAAACAATTGGTCCTTAGAAGGTCTTAAAATTGGATAAATCATATCTTAATCCCTTCTTGACATTGGATGTACCCATATGTGTTGTGCGGGAAGGTGTTCCTGCAAATGGCCATATACATACGTCCAGAAGATTGTGTGGCCTTAGAAGCAGAGTCCACACGATTGGAGCATGGAACCAGCATTATATTGCAGATGGCCCCATGCTCTGTTCTGATACCTTCACTAGCAACCTGAAATCCTAACGAAGGTTTCCGGGTTGCCTGTACGTCACTACAGGTTTACAATGCATAGCAATACAGCTATGTACTGCTATACATTCTGACAGTGATCAACAGATCACTTATTCAAGTCCCTTATGTGTACAAGTAAAAAAAAGGTAAAAAATAAAAACATGCATGCTGCCCTTATTCCTTTACAAATGCCATTCACCCAAAAAAAGATCAAAACAAATAAAGTAGACATATTTGGTATTGCCTTGTGTGTAATAACCTAGCCTATACATTTGTCATTGTTTAACCCGCATGATGAATGCCACAGAAAAAAGGGACAGAATCAAGATTTTTGGTCATCCCGCAGCATGTAAAATGGAATAAAAAAGCGATCAAAAGTGATCTAAATGCCAAAATGCCAACAATGAAAATGTCAGTTTGTTTCAAAAAAAGACCCTTACACATATCTGCATAAAAAGTAATGAAGAAGATTGTAACGCAAAAATAGTGTTCTACACAATAAAAAATATTTTATCGCTGTAATCGTTTCGACCCATGGAGTAAAACTAATATGTCATGAATACTGCATAGTGAGCGCTACTAGGATTGCAGAACACTACTAGGATTGCAGTATTTTCTTCACCCAGCCTCCAAAAATAAACAGAAGATGATCAAAAAGTCTTGTCTCCCCAAAATGGTGCCAGGAAAAACATCAACTCATCTTGCAAAAAACAAGCCCCTACACAGCTACGTACAGAGAAAGATTATGGCTCTCAAAATACGGCAATGAAAAATGAGTTTTGTTTTTTGTTTTTAAAAAAATTGTTTTTGTCATGTAAAAGCAGTAAAACATATTGACCTGCTGAGTAAAGCCACATGCTGTAAAAAATAAAACACTCTACCAGGACTACCGGAATCTGGATCACTACCAGGATTTGTTCACCCCACCTTCCAAAAACCTTGATAAAAAGCAAAATATGAACCCCAAAATGGTACTGTCATGATCGTGCACGACACACCCTCAGCTTTGTGTTCTGGTCGTCGGTCAGGTTTGTTGCGCCGAAAAATGTGGTTTATGACATAATGCTTTCACTAGTGTGTGTAACGGTGCGGCGACAACAAACGTATGCCGAAGCCCCGACCGCTGACATCCGGGTGTTGATCCTCTGTGATCACCGCAGTCGAGATGGTATATGGGGAACCACGCCAGGGAGCGGAGTCTAAGGGGCCCCTGGTCTTCACCGGAGCCCGCCGCAATGCGGGACGGGCTTAGCTGCGGGGACCCCCAGGTCGCTACCTGCGGTGACAGCCGAGGTGCAGGACAGGAACACAGGCGGTGGTAGACAGGAACATAGGTAGCAGTTTCTTGCTGATCTTTTTTGATTGACAGTCCTTTTTTCCAATCTGGTCTTGTGTTCCATCCGCCTATTGCCTCCGTTCTCTTTTCTCTTGTTCCCTATATCAGGTTTCCTTTCCATACCATGCTTGTCTGCTATAGAGGTCTTTTTGCCTGTAGCTAGCGTTCCTCCCTGTTATCCTTTCTGTTATCTGATCCTGTTGTGCTTCTTACTATTCTCTCTCTCAGTAATTCTGTACTTCTGCGCCCGACCGGTATTGACCTTTTGCTTGGACTCTGTTTACCCCTTCGCCTCACATTTTTGTACCTTGCTGCCCGTTCTGTTACCGACTTGAACCGCTTGACTACGTTTACTTGTTTTGTGTTTGTTTGTCCTTGTCTGTCCTGCACTTTTCTCAGTACAGTCACTAGTTTTCTGATTGGGGCCGGCCTATTAAGAAGTCGGGTTCCCCAAAAGGCAGGGACAGAGGCTGGGACCAGTGTCAGGACCTCACTTGTCTGTGTCTTTGTGTGTGTCACTGACAAGTACCAATGAGTTTCTCGATTCATCACGCAAAAAACATGTTTTTAATTAGCTCCATATACAGAAAAGTAAAAAAAGTTATGGCTGTCAAACTATGGCATTTTTTACAAACACATTTCTATTGTGTGAAAGTAAAAAAACATTAAAAAGTATGTAAAATTGATATTGTTGTAATCATACTGACCTGCAAAGTAAAGTTATTATGTCATTTATACCGCATGGCCATTTTCACGCCCCGATGCTAAAAATCTGTAAAATACCTGTGGAACCTAAAAGCACAATACACCTCTAGATGTGTTTCCTGAGATGTGCAGAATCAAAAACGGGCGACTTCTGGAAGGTTTCACCTGGTATGCCCTGCCCTGCCATGCCAGGTGAAACCTGCACTGCCCTGCCCTGTGCCCAAAGAGCAGTCTACACCCACATGAAGGGTATTGCCTAACTTGAAGAAACTGTGTAATACGTTTTTGGTTGATTTCTTTCATTGGATGCCGTGTGAAACTGGCTTCCAAAGGTGGGGGGTTAGCAGTGTGTGTGTGTCACTCACAGCTTTTATTTCATTCTGCCTTTGCCAAGCGGTGAATGGCTCTGTAACAGTGATTAGCCTACTTAGCTTCTCTGTAACATTACTAAGATCAGTTTAGGAGAGCTAGTCTTCAGTTAACAAAGATAAATAGATAAGTGCTCTGAGGAGTGAAAACAATTGCTTATCTGTAAACAAAGGCTAATCTTGTTAGAGATAATTACTCTGCTCAGAGTGAGTGCTCCAGCTATGGTGATGTCACTCCCTGCTCTCTGTTGTAATCAGATAGCAGAGATATGGTCAGGTAACCACAGAAACCTGTGTACACTATGAGCAGATAAAATTTCTCTGATCTCCTGAGTAAAGTAAAATCAAAAGACCAAAGTATTTAGAAAAGGTTTTCAATTACCTTTCCCTACATGTTGAAAGCTAATCTTTGTAGTGAGAAAAGCCATCTATATGAATAACAACACATGACAATTTTCAATGTGTGATTTTTTATTTAACACAGATCAGGCCAAAATGCTTCAATTGCAATGAACTGGGAAAGCAGTAGCCAGGTGTTACTGATCAAATGCCCTCGAATAAGTGATCATCAGCAGGTTTGACTACTTCTCTAAATGCAAAAGTATTTGAGTGTTTCGGGTCTGGATCATTTAGAAGTGTTTCAGCATAATGCCTAAAAGGAATGACATCAGCAATATTCCCAGAGTATTTAATGCTGCTGTGCATCAGTCTGGAAAGCGTTACAAAAAACTTAAAAGTCCAATTTTCTACAGTGGTAAAGATTATTCACAAGTGGAAAACATTTAAGACAACTAACAATCTTCCCAGCAGTAGATGTTTCAGCAAATTCACCCCAAGGTCAATTGTGAAAACCAAAGAGGAACAGTTTAGGGACAACTGTATGAGGAATTGTTTGGCCTTATACTGTATCTACCAAATTTGGGAGGTATAAGTCAATATTCCCATTGTTATATTCAGAGAGAATCAGTTAAGGCTATTGTGTTCTTAAATGTTTTTAAGTTGACCATTGCATCTGAATTTTGTCATATACAAGAAAGAATGACTTGTTTTTAATTGAGCATGTGCAATAATCTTTCTTAGGATCTCTTCCTTACACAGCCATGCCACATTATTGTTACCACCAATTTATATCCAGAGTAACTGCCTTGTGTGGCATGGACAGCAGCTAAACAGATTGGGAGCACCTCAGTAAAATCCTGGTAGATTTCACAGGTATCTGGGGCCATGCTGACTGCAGTGCATCCTATAACAATCAAGGTGGTTCCACGGATGCTCAGTTAGGTTCAAGTCTGGAGAATTATTCAGTCAGGGAAGTACTTGGAGGTCTTACTCAAGTTTTTCCTACCAATGTTGGACATTTCTAGACATGTGACATTGTCTTGGGGGAAAATCCCATCCCCACCAAGGAAGATAATCAGCATATATGAGTGAACATGATCTGCAATGATGGATTCATACCCAACTCAGTTGAAAGTGCCTTCTACATGGATGAGTGGCCCAACGAATGCCACAAAAACATTTTCCAGACCATAATGCTGTTACCACCAGTTTGTGTCCTTCCAACAATGCAGGTTATTTCTTCTCTGATGTTTGTCACCTGACGTGCCAATTTCCATCCATTCTATGAAGCAGGAAATTTGGTTCATAGGAAAAGGATACACGTTGCCAATTAGCAGAGGTCCAATTTGATACTGCCATGAAAATGGAACCCTTTATAACTTTGTTACCAGAGGTGCAGTGACCATCCATCTGCTCTGGAGCCCCATATGCAGTAGGTTTCACTAAACTGTAGTTTAAGACACACGTTCGGTAACCCCTTATTTATTTTGGCGGGGACATACTCCATTTTAGCATGTTGGTTCACCCTCATGCATATTTGTAGCTGACATTTACCTCCCACATCAATTGCACATGGTGTTCTGCAGTTTCCACACTGCTTATCTCATGCTGCCATTTGTTCACTCACAATACACTTTCACCATAGAAACAGTTCAAAAACAGTGTAGTTTCCAAGAAACTGCTGCCCTTGTCCCAAAAACTATGAAAAAAGATATACTCTGCTTACCTATGGATGTACTGTATTGTATTGTATCGGGCACACCTATGGAATGGGTGCCCAGATGTCTCGGTGGACTGCCAGGTGATAGATAAATCTTCAATGAAACAAAGTATCCAGCAACTCTGTTAAAAAAGAAACCCCCCAAAAATAATATCTTTATTAGATCCTCATTAAAAATTCATCATTACAGTGTAACAACGCATTTTAGGCAGGAGCGCCCTTAGTCATGGCATATAATACACATGTTAAAAAAGCTGTTTATGTACAAACAAACATTTTAAGAGGGTACATATGTGTTGGACAATCACACCGACTACCATATAAACGCATATAGATGCTTTACCACATTGAAACTACAGAAAAAAAGCATTAACCTGTTTCGTTATAGCAGAAAATGTATATACTTCATTTGAACACTGTATATTGCTGTAGCAACTAAAGCAGATAGTCTATATCATTAAACTTGCTATATACAGCAACATCAATAGGCAGCATACATTAATATTGCAACATCTATATAATATAGTAATATTATCCCTTCATTGTTTGATACTATAATCCTGAAATTGAAACCCCCTTGTACCTATGAATTTGTCTTAAGTACCCAGAAAGCTTCTTGTTTGAATAATCTATGAAATTTGTCATTACCTCTCTTACCTAAATTTATTTTGTTGTAATACATAAAGGAACTTAAATACCCACCAAGAATATTGGAAAAATGCCTAGATGTTTCTGATGCATTCACATAACTTGGGCATCTGGCTTGTATAATATGCTCTGCAATATGTTTTTTTTCAGTCTTCTTCTGGTACAACCAATATAAAACAAATGGCATATTGTGAATTCGATGATAAAGACCACATGGTCTCTATCACAGTTAATGTAATTTTTGATGTTATATTTAGTCCTACAATCACTAGACCTAAAGTATGCTTTTTATCTGTATATCTACAGTATATTTGCCACAGCATACAGAATCGCCCTTGGCCCAAAGAACAATAATCCACCATTTTTGCAAACTCACAACAGCAATGATGGATATGTGTACAGACAACCTATCACACACCTTACATACCATCATGCCTGCCCAGGACATGTGAATTCCTTTTGAGCGACACACTGCTGACATCAAAAGTAGGAAGTGTTCATAATAACATGACTGTGCTTTATGATGCTTATTAAATACAGTACATCTGCATGTGAATTATCTGCAAAAGAAATGACAAACCTTCCCCAGTGAGCATATCAATAGTACTGTCACACATACAGTATCTCACAAAAGTGAGTACACCCCTCACATTTTTGTAAATATTGTATTATATCTTTTCATGGGACAACATGGAAGATATAACACTTTGATACAATGTAAAGTAGTAAGTGTATAGCTTGTATAACAGTGTAAATTTGGTGTGCCCTCAAAATAACTCAACACACAGCCATCAATGTCTAAACCGCTGTGAGTACACCCTTAAGTGAAAATTGAGAAATTGTGCCCATTTGCCATTTTCCCTCCACCGTGTCATGTGACCTTAGTGTTATAAGGTCTCATGTGTGAATGGGGAGCATGTGTGTTAAATTTGATATTATCGCTCTCACACTCTCTCATACTGAAGTTCACTTGAAGTTCATCATGGCACCTCATGTCCGTGCTCAGTGTTTTATTCAGAAACTTTTCAAGACAGATGTATGAGTGCTGGCAGCATTGCTGGAGTGGTTAAAGGGGTGGGGATCAGCCTGTCAGTACTCAGACCATATGCCGCACACAGCACCAAATTGATCTGCATGGCTGTCATCCTAGAAGGAACCCTCTTCTAAAGATTATGCAGAAGAAATCCTGCAAACAGTTTGCTGAAGTAAAGCAGACTAAGGACATTGATTACTGGAACCATGTTCTGAGTTCTGATGAGATCAAGATAAACTTATTTGGTTCAGATGGTGTCAAGCATGTATGACAGCAACCAGGTGAGAGTACATAGACAAGTGTTTCTATAGGAGTGTCATGGTTTGGGCCTGCATAAGTGCTACTGGCTGTGGAGAGCTACAATTCATTGAGGGAACCATGAATGCCAACATGTCCTGTGACATACTGAGGCAAAGCATGATCTTTCAGAAACTGGGCCACAGGGCAGTATTTCAACATGATAACAACCCAAACATACCTCCAAAACGACCACTGCCTTACAAAAGAAAATGAGGGTAAAGGTGCTGCACTGGCCGTGCATGTCTCCAGACTTAAATACTCTTAAGTATCTGTGGGGCATCCTCAGGTGGAGAAGCGCTAGGTATCTAATATACACCAGCTCCGTGGTGTCATCATGGAGGAATAGAAGAGGATTCCAGTGGCTGCAACCTGTGAACCTCTGTTGAAATTCATGCTAAAAAAAGTTAAGATAGTGCTAAAAAATAATGGTGGCCACACAAAATATTGACACTTTGGACACAATTTGTCGATTTAGTGGTGTACTCACTTGTGTTGCCAGCAGTTTAGACATTGATAGCTGTGTGTTATTTTGAGGGCATACCAAATTTGCACCGTTATACAAGCTGTATACTGATTACTTTACATTGTATCGAAGTGTTAAATCGTCAGAGTTGTTCCATTAACAGCTACAACACCATACTTGCAAAAATGTAAGTATAACATATGGAATTGGTGGGGACTAACCCTATCTGATTAGGTAGCTATGTTACAGTACTGTGTCAAGGGAGGTTTAAAAATGTTTTCAAAGTAAGAATGCTTTCATAGTTACATAGTCAGTATGGTTGAAAAAAGACACGTGTCCATCAAGTTCAACCAAGGGTGGGGAAAAAGTGGGTGAAGGGAGGGAGAAAAGGATTTAAGCCCAGCCTCACCACTGGTTAATGCCTTGAAACCCACAAGGCAAGAACCAATCTGCTCCAGTGGAGACCCCAGCTCTGACCCCAGAGCCGCCACCAGCCAGGATTCAGAATTTTACATAGCTACGTACGCATTAATATTCTTTCGTTTCAGGTAGTTATCTAAGCCTTTATTGAAACTCCCAATTGTTCCTGCTGTGACCAGCTCCTCAGGCAGGCTATTACACAGAATTACAGTTCTTACAGTGAAGAGCGCTTTCCTCCCCTGGAGATTGAATCCTTTTCTCTCTAGCTGAAGGTAAGGTTCCCTTGTCTTTTGAGGGGGTTTTACATGAAATAATTTTTCCCCATACTTTTTGTAGGGGCCATTTATATATTTATATAAATTAATAATTTCCCCACGAAGCCGTCTTTTCTCAAGACTAAATAAGTTCAATTCTACTAACCTCTCCTCATAACTAAGATGCTCCATTCCCCTTATAAGTTTGGTTGCTCGTCTTTGTACTCTTTCTAGCTCCATTACATCTTTTCTTTAAACTGGAGCCCAGAACTGAACAGCATTTTCTAAGTGGGGTCACACCAATGCTTTATACAGCGGTAGAATTACATTCTTGTCCCGCGAGTCCATGCCTCTTTTAATATACATATATTCCAAATGCCAGCAGCACAGTATAAACTAAGAAAACATCAAAGGCATATAGGAATTTTTTAAATAATGCATTACTGCTAAGGATATATGAAAATTTGGGGTTCTTAGTTCACAATTTTGATCAAAAGTGTTTAAGCTCACCTCCCGATTTCGTCAAGGGGACCCCAGTACAGGTGAGTCCTAACACTAAAACGTTACCTCTCTTGGAGCCTGTTCAGACTACAACAATTCAGGGAGTGAAAAGGACTAGCTACTGAAGACACTGCACTGATTTAAAACCTGTGGAGATGGGCGGAGTGCAAAAAGCCAAAGAGGCAGCCACTCCTCATACAGACTAAAAATACATAATTTGGCTCTGCACATCCAAAAACATTTTTTAAAAAAAATAAGCATAGGTGCACACTGGCGAGGCAATAACATACATATATTCCAAATGCCAGCAGCACACTATAAACTAAGAAAACATCAAAGGCATATGGGAAAATTTTTTTAAAAATGCATTGCTGCTAAGGATATATGAAAATTTGGGGTTCTTAGTTCACAATTTTGATCAAAAGTGTTTAAGCTCACCTCCCATTTCGTCAAGGGACCCCAGAAACAGGTGAGTCCTAACACTAAAACGTTTACCTCTCTTTGAGCCTGTTTAGAATACAACAATTCAGGGAGTGAAAAGGCCTAGCTACTGAAGACACTGCACTGATTTAAAATCAGTGGAGATGGGCGGGGTGCAAAAAGCCAAAGAGGCAGCCACTCCTCATACAGACTAAAAATACATAATTTGGCTCTGCACATCCAAAAACATTTTTTGAAAAAAACACTTTGATCAAAATTGTGAACTAAGAACCCCAAATTTCCATATATCCTTAGCAGTAATGCATTTAAAAAAAAATTCCTATATGCCTTTGAGGTTTTTCTAGTTTTATGTTGCTGCTGGCATTTGATATTATGTTTTTTATTGCTGCAGTGTGCACCTATGCTTATTTTTTTCAAAAAATGTTTTTGGATGTGCAAAGCCAAATTTTGTCTTTTAATACACTCCAATATCCTACTTGCCTTAGAGGCAGCTGACTGACACTGTATGCTGTTTTGTAGTCTATGATCTACAAGAACGCCCAAATCTTTCTCAACAAGCGATTCTCCAAGTTTTTCTCCCCCTAGGACTTATGATGCCTGCAGATTATTTGTATCCAGGTGCAGAACCTTACATTTATCCACATTGAATCTCATTTGGCAAGTGGGTGCCCAAACATTCAGTGTGTCCAGGTCTGCTTGCAATTTATGAGCATCATCCATTGATTTCACTACCCTACATAGCTTGGTGTCATCTGAAAAAATAGATCCCCTTCACTATATTATTAATAAATACATTAAATAAAAGAGGACCCAATACTGAGCCCTGTGGCACACCACTTATAATAGGGGACCACGCAGAGTAGGAGTCATTTACCACCACTCTCTGAGTATGATCTGATAGCCAGTTTTTAATCCAATTAAACACTGTTATTTCTAACCCAATGGATTCTAATTTACCCAACAAACGCTTATGAGGGACAGTGTCAAATGCCTTTGCAAAGTCTAAAAACATAATATCCACAGCTGCCCCACTATCCAGACTTCTACTCACCTCTTCATAAAAGCAGATCAGGTTGGTTTGACAACTTCTATCCTTAGTAAAACCATGCTGGCGATCACTTTTAATTTTGGGTTTCTTCCACGTTTTCCCTGTATATAGTCCCTTATGAGCCCCTCAAACATTTTTTCCCACAAAAATAGAAATGTTAATAGTTTATTATTATCAATTAACAAAATGTAAAGTGAATGAACAAATGAGAAATTATAATTAAGTCAATATTTTGTGTGACCACTAGAGATGGGCGAATTTCTCAAAAATTCGATTCGGTGACTTCGCCGAATTTTACTATAAAATTTATTTCGGTCCGAATTAATTTGGGACGAATCGTGTTAAAAAACAGCTATTTCCGGGCTGTACAGACCTGCAGGGTGCTGTAAAAACGTTTGTGCCATGCTTAAACATGCAGAGGGAGCTTGGTTTGGTCTTCATACAATGTTGTGTTTTTATATGACACCACATGGACTGCCCCCCGCTCAAAGAATCGCTTCACTATAAAATTCCCTGGGCACTTAGAGGGCAAAACTGAACAAAAAACTCAATCGTGAATGTAGCCTGATAAAGTCATGGTAGCGAAAGCTGGAAAAAAACAAGCTGAGAGCTCAGGTGGCAACATCAGTAACAGAGTGTGGAGGTGACGACAGAAGCATGAGGTCAGAGAGTGGCACAATGACATTCTGGAGGTGGCAAAAACTGGAGTAGGCCACAGAGTGGCACAATGACACAGTGTGGAGGTCACGGTAGCAGCAGCATGAGGTCAGACAGTGGCACAATGACATACTGGAGGAGGCAAAACAGGAGTAGGCCACAGAGTGGCACAATGAAACAGTGTGGAGATCACGATAACAGCCACATCAGCAGCATAAAGTCACGCAGTGGCACAATGACTTTCTGGAGGTGGCAAAAACTGGAGTAGGCCACAGAGTGGCACAATGACACAGTGTGGAGGTTAAGGCAGCAGCCACAGCAGCAGCATGAGGTCAGAGAGTGGCACAATGACATTCTGGAGGTGGCAAAAACAGGAGTAGGCCACAGAGTGGCACAATGACAGAGAGTGGAGGTAATGGCAGGAGCAACCGCATGAGGTCAGAGAGTGGCACAATGACAGGGTGTGGAGGGCACGACAACAGACATTGCAGCAGCATGAGGTCAGAGAGTGGCACAATGACATTCTGGAGGTTGCAAAAACAGGAATAGGCCACAGAGTGGCACAATGACACAGTGTGGAGGTCACGGCAGCAGCAGCATGAGGTCAGACAGTGGCACAATGACATTCTGGCAGTGGTAAAAACTGGAGTAGGCCACAGAGTGGCACAATGACACAGAATGGAGGTCACGGGAGCAGCAGCAGCATGAGGTCAGAGAGTGGCACAATGAAAAATTCTGGAGGTGGCAAAAACAGGAGTAGGCCACAGAGTCGCACAACGACACAGTGTGGACGGCACGCCAGCAGGAGCATTTGCAGAGACAGCGGCTCAATGACATTCTTGCGGTGGTAAACTCTGGAGTAGGCCACAGAGTGGCACAATGACACAGTGTGGAGGTCATGGCAGCAGCAGCAGAGGTCAGACAGTGGCACAATGACACTAAAGGGGGGTGGAAAAAACAGGAGTAGGCCACAGAGTGACACAATGACACAGTGTGGAGTTCACGGCAGCAGCAACATGAGGTCAGACAGTGGCACAATGACAAATTCTGGAGGTGGCAAAAACAGGAGTAGGCCACAGAGTGGCACAATGACACAGTGTGGAGGGCACGGCAGCAGCAGCATGAGGTCAGGCAGTGGCACAATGACATTCTAGAGGTGGCAAAAACTGGAGGAGGCAACAGAGTGGCACAATGACACAGTGTGGAGGTCAGGGCAGCAGCAGCAGCATGAGGTCAGAGAGTGGCACAATAACATTCTGGAGGTGGCAAAACAGGAGTAGGCCACAGAGTGGCGCAATGACACAGTGTGGAGGTCACGGTAGCAGCAGCATGAGGTCAGGCAGTGGCACAATGACATTCTATAGGTAGCAAAAACAGGAGTAGGCCACAAAGTGCACAATGACAGAGAGTGGAGGTGACGGCAGCAGGAGCAACAGCATGAGGTCAGAGAGTGGCACAATGACACAGTGTGGAGGTGACCGCAGCAGCAACAACAGCAGCAGCATGAGGTCAGAGAGTGGCACAAAGACACAGATTGGATGTCACGGCACCAGCAAAAGCAGCAGCAGCAAAGAGGTCATAGAGTGGGACAATGACATGGGGGAGGTGGGTGGCAATACCATCCCTGGTAAAGATGGTTGGTGGCAGATGGAGAAACTGTTTAGCAGATGTGTGGCATCAGGCAGCTGGCGGCATCAGAATAGTGGCTGAGGCAGGTAGTTTGAACCCAGGCTCATTTCTCACAGTTTGGGTGAGGGGTCATGGCTGATTAGTTCTGGCGCCTAAGGCATTGGTTTTTGGAAATCCTGGCCGATCCACGCCTGATTCATCTTGAAAAAGGGCAGTCGTTCCACATTTCCCCTGGACATCGGGTTCTCCTTGGGGTAACGATTGGCCCCGCCGCACTGAACATCCGCTCTGATGCCACACTACTGGCCGGGCAGGACAGCTTCTCCACTGCAAACTCGGCAAGTTGCGGCCACACATCCAGTTTGGCTGCCCAGTAGTCCAGAGGATCTTCTAACTGGGGTGGCAGAGTGCTGTCAAAGTAGGCCACCACCTGTTGGTTCAGGGACTGCTCCAGGGCCTGCTGCTGCCCGGCGACTTTCCCTCCTCACTAGGCGGGTGAAGGAAGCTGCTCATCAGTGACTCCAGACTTAGGGTTTCCGCTGATGGAGCTGGTACTGCCTACCCCCCCACCTTCCTCCAGCGGCCGCGGCAGTAGTACGTGAGCGCTGAAGAACCCCCCGGTCAGACCTGTCAGAGGAGGGACGAAGCCGCACATAGGCAGCGGCCAACTGACTACGGAGAACTTCCTATAGTATTTGAGTTTGTCCCCCTCTCAGCACTGGGAAAAAGGCTCCCATTTTGGACATGTAGCGAGGGTTTCCCAAAATGGTGGAGAGCCAGAAGTCATCCCTCGGCCGGATGCTGACTATTCGGCTGTCACTAGCCAGGTAAATCAGCATGCTGCTGGCCATCTGCACAAGTGACTCCGAGGGGCTCCCTGCCTCCATCTCCACTGTTTACTGCCACGGTGCTTGAGGGTCATCTCCTCATCTTCCTCATCTCCATCTACCTCCTCCAGCTGCTCCCTCCCTCTCTTGTCACCTGGGTAGAAAATCCACTCATTTCACCAGACAATGCTTCTGCCCCCAATGTCCTCCTTCTCCTCCTCCCTCCTCCTCCATTTCAGTCCCCCACCGGACTCATGTGGCCGGGAGATGTAGTCGCCACGTCTCCAGTCCCCTGCCCAGACAGATTTTTCAGCATCTGTTCAGGACAAGAAGCAGTGGAATGACGTTTTTCATCCCGTAGTCCTGGCGACTGACAAATAACGTGGGGCCTCCTCGAATGGCCCAACAAACGGCAGGTGTCACGCATGAGCTGCCACTGGCTGACATCAAAGTTACCAAAGAAAAATATTCCAATTAAAACCTAACTTTTAATCATTACCCATAAAAACTTAATCAAAAAGAGGACAATACAAAAAATCATCACATGTGCAAAAAACCAAAACCTAGGGATAAATGGGGAGATAGTCTCTCTCACCTAAAGTAACATATACCCTATGCGACACCCCGGTCGGGATTATCGTCCTGAAAAAGGACGGTCCCAAGGGTAGAAACTCCTAAACTCTTTATCCCTAAGCACTAGAATTAGACAATAGGTCAGAAACGATTCCACATAGAACAATATAGACCAAGTTGTTCAAAAAGGCTTCTAATAGCAATAGGAAAGGTTGTTTGTCATAAAAGCCTTTCCTATTTACTCAAAAAAGTGGAGTAAAGCCTCCAGAAGGTAAAGGCCCAAATACATACTTATATACAATGGGGTATAGTGAAGAAACACCATGCATATTCTAGCCTTACTTATCATTACCCAATTACCCAGACGCGTTTCCCTCTGTGTCAACAGAGTTCCTCAGTGGGTGAAGCAAAATCCATCAGGTCAACGGCTAGTGTGCCCTTCCAGAGATATTTTCCCCCCCTATTACTGACCCAACTAGACACAAAGTGATTCAAAATAAATAGAGTTTCTCAAACTCCACCCCTCACCATGATTAACCAATAGCACACAGGTTTCTAGGCAACCACCTCCTTCATAGAGACCATATACGCCTGATATTATATCAATAAAATACACTCAAAAGTACTCTGATACAAACTTATTCATAGGGTACTGACCTTACCTACAGAAACACTTGTGTCAATATATCAAAGAGTTACTGTATCGTCTCGTGTGGCTGGTAATAGACTACAAACCGCAATCCCAAGTTCAGCGTCCTTGCCGTGGTACTGCGCCTGCGCGAGACTCTCGCGCACTCGCCAATGCATTGGCGTAGTCATAGTAACCCTGTGTTCGCAAGTGCTAGGCAGAGAACTATCAGCCATGGTGATCACGCCTACATTCGGCGTCATAGGGAAGCTACTGCGCCTGTGCAGGCTAAACAGAATACTGACAGCGGCGGCACTCCCCGGACAGTAAATATCCATACGTGAGTTATCACAATAGTCTCCAATGAGTACTATATCACCGGGCAGTGCGCACCCACCACAATTAGGTGCTGTGCCCTGCAATACAGAAGACTCCCTTTACTTCCCCAATATAAATATAATTATCGGGAATAGATCACCAACACACGTTTGAAAACCAAACCCATATTTAAGGCCAAGGACCCATTACCAGTCAGAACATAACAGAAAATCAAAAAAACGGATGACAGCTCTAAAAATAGACCCAAGCCCAACCAATAGTGTATTTTACATATCAGTACATTATTTAATTATTCATAGAGTCTTAAGTAGTATACTCAGCTCTTAACATATGGCCTCTTTTATATAGTTCCACGTTTTGGCATTATTTGCCTATATGAACACCCAAATATATATTTTACAAAAAATATGGCTGTAAAGAATATACTCATCAATCAACTTAAATACTTCAACGTTGCAAACCCAGGTCAGGAAAGCCCTCAAAAAAGAAAGGGAAAATGATACATGGGGAAACAATACTATCTTACAGGAAACATGAAAAAGAATTATTTTCATTAAGTCCAAAAGGACGAATACAATTCAGTTTAAAAATCCAGCGGCATTCACGTTGTAATATTAATTTGTCCCAGTTCCCCCCACGAATTGGGGGGAGCAACCAGATCGATCCCGAAAATTTAATACAACTCAATAATCCTTGATGTTTCTCATTAAAAATGACGTGCAACTGGAGTACCCTACTTTCCTCCTAATGTCACTCAAGGGGCTCTCCAATGCGTCTCCTTAATTCCTCCTTTTTTTTTCCTACATAGTTTAAAGGACAGGGACACACAATCAAATAGATTACCCCACTTGAAACACAGTTGATAAATTGACCAATCTGATATCTCTCATCGTGCTTCCCACTCTCAAATTCCTTAGTCAGTGTTAAATACGTGCAGAAACTGCAGTTTCCACATCGAAAGCATCCCACAGGTCTTTTACGAAGCCAACACTCATCTCTCGGCATCCCCGAGAAATGACTTTTCACAAGCCTGTCCCTCAAACTTCTACCTTTCCGATAGGTAATAAGGGGACAATCAGGTAAAAACGCACTAACCTCTCGATCTTGTTTAAGTAACCCCCAATATTTGGTAAGTATCTCCCGAATCTTCAGTGATTTACAATCATAGGTGCCAATGATCCTTACTTTCTCATCCCCTCTTTCTGGATGATTTTCCCTCGGCGCAAGTAAGGTCCTTCTCTCTTGTGCCGAGGCATAATGATATGCCTCATTCAGGATCTTTTTAGGATACCCTCTTCTCAAGAATCGTGCTTGTAGGTCCCTGGATTGTTCAACAAATGTTTCAGCCTCAGAACAATTTCTCTTCAGACGCAGAAACTGCCCCCTAGGAATCCCTCTCAGCAGGGGTCTAGGATGGCAGCTTTCCCATCTTAAAAAGCTATTGGAAGCTGTTTTCTTCCGAAAGACTTTAGTTTCTAGTGTACCCTTTGGGCCCTTAGAGATGAACACATCCAGAAAAGGTAGTGCATACCTATTTATCTCATATGTGAAGCGTAATCCTATGTCATTGATGTTTAATGCTTTCAGGAAAGAGATAAACAACTCTTCGTCCCCCTGCCACAGGATAAAGACGTCGTCTATAAATCTCATCCAAATTAGAAAAAGATCATGAAATCCCCAAACTCATCTGAGAAGACAATTTCCCTCCCACCAGCCCAGGAACACATTTCCCATATGTGGAGCACAACGGGCTCCCCATTGCTGTGCCCCTGAGCTGGTGGTGGAAGGTTCTTCCATAAAAGGAAAAAACATTATTGTGCAGTATGAAGGATAACAATTCCAGAATGAACTCATTATGCAACCTGTAGACATTTCCTCTAGAATTAAGAAAATATCTTACAGCCTCTAGGCCTTTAGAGTGTGGGATCGATGAATACAAAGATTCAACGTCTATACTAGCCAAAAGGGTATCGTCATCCACCACAATGCCCTCAATTTTAGATAGTAGATCTGACGTATCCCTTACTTAAAAAGGGAAAGTGCCGTAGCAAATTCCCTAATACCTTATCAATTAGACACCCAAATTCTGGGTCCAAGCAAATCGATCCGTGACACTAAAGGCCTTCCTAAAAGGGGGGGATATACCTTATGCATTTTTGGAAGGCAATAGAATGTTGCTTTGCTTGGAAGCATAGGAAGGAGAAATTCAAATTCCTTCTTACTAATAAGATGGTACTACAACGCCCTCTCCAGAATCTCCTTGAGTGTCTCCCTCAAAGATATCATGGGATTAGATCTCAACGTGGCATAATTTTCTTTGTTACCCAAAATATCCAAACAAACCCTCCGATAATCTTCCACATCCAAAACGACAATATTCCCCCCCTTGTCTGCTGGCTTAATAATGATTTTATTGTTCAATTCCAGATTACGTAGTGCCTGGATCTCATCTGTCCTAAAATTTGCAAAATCCATAGAATCTGTCTCAAGGGCTCTAATTTCATTGGTAACTACCTCTAGAAACGCATCAATTGAGTTAAAGGGCTGGGGGGGTGGAGCCTTGGTGCTTCTACACTGTAGATCAGTGAAAGGTCCCTCTCCTCTAATTCTTTCATCAGCAGACGCCAATTCCACCAATGTCCTCACCCCTTCCAGATCCCCGGGTTCAATCCCCAATTCATTACATTCTTGTCTATTCTTCCCTACAAAGAATTTTTTCCATTTTACTTTTCTAATGAACAAGTTTATATCCTTCACCCAATCAAATTTGTTGCACTGTACCGTGGGGACAAACGACAAACCTCGATTCAACACTGATATCTCACTCTGTGTTAGCTCGTGGGACGAGAGATTCACAACCGTCAAGTCATTGATTATACATTCCCTGTTCTCTGTCTCAGTGGTCTCTGCAGTTCCACCTGTTCCCGATCTAAAAAAGAGGCTGTATTGGCTGAGGACGAGGACCCATATGACCCATATCCTCCCCTTCCTCTGTTTCTGCCCCTCCATTTTCCCTTACCTCCCCTATTTACTCTATTGGCACCTCTTCCTTCAAAATCAGAGTTTTCTGCCTCAGATGATGAAATTTCTGTCTCACCGTCAGCCCTTCTCTGAGGCCCTTTGGAGTTCAGAAAAGTGAAGGCTCTCTTCTCCTTGAAATCCCCCAAATCCCTCAGGAATAGATTGTGTTTCCTTTCCTTAATAAAATTACGATGTCTTGCGATTTTATTTTGCAAGTCTAGTTCCTTAGACTCAAAATCAGGGTCCTGTTTAAACTTAAGGGTCAGGTCTATCTGATTTTTTAGTTTAGATCGTAATTCCTCCAAGTGTGAATTCTCCTCCTCTATTAATAGTCTCATATACCGAGTTGAAGATTCAATTACCTCCTTTTTCCCACTTATTCAAAAATGCTTCTGTTCTGAAGCGATCAGGTGGTAATGGAGACACCCTTAGACCCCTTGGGATTATCCTATGCTCAATGTAATTTTCAAGAGACTTCACCTCCCACCAAGAAGTAGTGTAATCCTTATATATCCGTTGCAGGTCCCGAAATGCCAATTTTATAGTCGGAGTTTGTATATTTTGACTTAAACTTCCCACAGAAAAAACCTCCCTAACCTCAGCCTGCCAACCATCAGCCTCTAAAGTAGCTGAGAGAAATCCAGCCATAACAAAAATGTCAGAAATATAACAACAAGCAGGAAAGACAAATTCTGAATCTCAGAATCTATATCGGAATATAAACAATAAATCTACCAAAGAAAAATATCCCAATTAAAACCTAACTTTTAATCATTACCCATAAAAACTTAATCAAAAAGAGGACAATACAAAAAATCATCACATGTGCAAAAACCCAAACCTAGGGATAAATGGGGAGATAGTCTCTCTCACCCTAAGAGTAACTATATACCCTATCGACACCCCGGTGGGGGTTATCGTCCTGAAAAGGACGGTCCCAAGGGTAGAAACTCCTAAACTCTTTATCCCCAAGCACTAGAATTAGACAATAGGTCAGAAACAATTCCCCATAGAAAAAATATAGACCAAGTTGTTCAAAAAGGCCCTTTTAATAGCAAAAGGAAGGTTGATGTCATAAAAGCCTTCCTATTTTCTCAAAAAATGGAGTAAAGCCTCCAGAAGGTAAAAGGCCAATACATACTTATATACAATGGGTACTAGTGAAGAAACACCACTGCATATTCTAGCCTTACTTACTCATTACCCAATTACCCAGACGCGTGTCCCTCTGTGTCAACAGAGTTCCTCAGTGGGTGAAGCAAAATCCATCAGGTCAACGGCTAGTGTGCCCTTCCAGAGATAGTTTTCTCCTATTACTGACCCAACTAGACACAAAGTGATTCAAAATAAATAGAGTTTCTCAAACTCCACCCCTCACCATGATTAACCAATAGCACACAGGTTTCTAGGCAACCACCTCCTTCATAGAGACCATATAAGGGCCTGAAAATTATATCAATAAAATACACTCAAAAGTACTCTGATACAAACTTAAATTTATAGGGTACTGACCCTTTCCTACAGTAACACTTGTGTCAATATATCAAGGAGTTACTGTATCGTCTCGTGTGGCTGGTAATAGACTACAAACCGCAATCCCAAGTTCAGCGTCCTTGCCGTGGTACTGCGCCTGCGCGAGACTCTCGCGCGCTCGCCAATGCATTGGCGTAGTCATAGTAACCCTGCGTTCGCAAGTGCTAGGCAGAGCACTATCAGCTATGGTGATCACGCCTACATTCGGCGTCATACGGAAGCTACTGCGCCTGTGCAGGCTAAACAAATACTGACAGCGGCGGCACTCCCCGGACAGTAAATAAACCATACGTGAGTTATCACAATAGCTCCAATGATTACTATATCACCGGGCAGTGCCCCACCCACCACAATTAGGTGCTGTGCCCTGCAATACAGAAGACTCCCTTTACCCTTCCCCAATATAAATATAATTATCGGGGAATAGATTTACCAACACACGTTTGAGACCTAACCTATTTTAAGGCCACGGACCCATTACCCAGTCAAGAACATACAGAGATCAAAAAAACGGATGACAGCTCTAAAAATAGATCAAGCCCAACCATAGTGTATTTACATATCAGTACATTATTTAATTATTCATAGAGTCTTAAGTAGTATACTCAGCTCTTAACATATGGCCTCAATTATAGTTCCACGTTTTGGCATTATTGCCCCATATGAACACCCAAATATATATTTTACAAAAAATATGGCTGATAAAGAATATACTCCATCAAATCTACTAAGATACTTCAACGTTGGCAAACCCCAGGTCCCAGGAAGACCCAAAAAAAAAAAAAGGAAAAATGATACATGAGGAAACAATACTTTTCTTACAGGAAACATGAAAAAGAATTTTTTCATTAAGTCCAAAAGGACGAATACAATTCAGTTTAAAAATCCAGCGGCATTCACGTTGTAATATTAATTTGTCCCAGTTCCCCCCACGAATTGGTGGAGCAACCAGATCGATCCCGACAAATTTAATACAACTCAATAATCCTTGATGTTTCTCATTAACATGACGTGCAACTGGAGTATCTACTTTCCTCCTAATGTCACTCAAGTGCTCTCCAATGCGTCTCCTTAATTCCCTCCTTGTTTTTCCTACATAGTTTAAAGGACAGGGACACACAATCAAATAGATTACCCCACTTGAAACACAGTTGATAAATTGACCAATCTGATATCTCTCATTCGTGCTTACACTCTCAAATTCCTTAGTCTGTGTTAAATACGTGCAGAAACTGCAGTATCCACATCGAAAGCATCCCACAGGTCTTTTACGAAGCCAACACTCATCTCTCGGCATCCCCGAGAAATGACTTTTCACAAGCCTGTCCCTCAAACTTCTACCTTTCCGATAGGTAATAAGGGGACAATCAGGTAAAAACGCACTAACCTCTCGATCTTGTTTAAGTAACCCCCAATATTTGGTAAGTATCTCCCGAATCTTCAGTGATTTACAATCATAGGTGCCAATGATCCTTTCTTTCTCATCCCTCTTTCTGGATGATTTTCCCTCGGGCACAAGTAAGGTCCTTCTCTCTTGTGGCCCAGGCATAATGATACGCCTCATTCAGGATCTTTTTAGGATACCCTCTTCTCAAGAATCGTGCTTGTAGGTCCCTGGATTGTTCAACAAATGTTTCAGCCTCAGAACAATTTCTCCTCAGACGTAGAAACTGCCCCCTAGGAATCCCTCTCAGCAGGGGTCTAGGATGGCAGCTTTCCCATCTTAAAAAGCTATTGGAAGCTGTTTTCTTCCGAAAGACTTTAGTTTCTAGTGTACCCTTTGGGCCCTTAGAGATGAACACATCCAGGAAAGGTAGTGCATACCTGTTTATCTCATATGTGAAGCGTAATCCTATGTCATTGATGTTTAATGCTTTCAGGAAAGAGATAAACAACTCTTCGTCCCCCTGCCACAGGATAAAGACGTCGTCTATAAATCTCATCCAAATTAGAATATGATCATGAAATCCCTCAAGCTCATCTGAGAAGACACTTTCCCTCTCCCACCAGCCCAGGAACACATTGGCATATGTGGGAGCACACGGGCTCCCCATTGCTGTGCCCCTGAGCTGGTGGTAGGTTCTTCCATCAAAGGAAAAAACATTGTTGTGCAATATGAAGGATAACAATTCCAGAATGAACTCATTATGCAACCTGTAGACATTTCCTCTAGAATTAAGAAAATATCTTACAGCCTCTAGGCCTTTAGAGTGTGGGATCGATGAATACAGAGCTTCAACGTCTATACAAGCCAAAAGGGTATCGTCATCCACCACAATGCCCTCAATTTTAGATAGTAGATCTGACGTATCCCTTACATAAGAAGGAAGTGCCGTAGCAAATTCCCTCAATACCTTATCAATATAGACACCCACATTCTGGGTCAAGCTATCGATCCCTGACACTATTGGCCTTCCTTTAAGGGGGGGATATCCCTTATGGATTTTTGGAAGGCAATAGAATGTTGCTTTGCGTGGAAACATCGGAAGGAGAAATTCAAATTCCTTCTTACTAATCAGATGGTTATTCAACGCCCTCTCCAGAATCTCCTTGAGTGTCTCCCTCAAAGATATCATGGGATTAGATCTCAACGTGGCATAATTTTCTTTGTTACCCAAAATATCCAAACAAACCCTCCGATAATCTTCCACATCCAAAACGACAATATTCCCCCCCTTGTCTGCTGGCTTAATAATGATTTTATTGTTCAATTCCAGATTACTTAGTGCCTGGATCTCATCTGTCCTAAAGTTTGCAAAATCCATGGAATCTGTCTCAAGGGCTCTAATTTCATTGGTAACTACCTCTAGAAACGCATCAATTGAGTCGGAAAGGTAGAAGTTTGAGGGACAGGCTTGTGAAAAGTAATTTCTCGGGGATGCCGAGAGATGAGTGTTGGCTTCGTAAAAGACCTGTGGGATGCTTTCGATGTGGAAACTGCAGTTTCTGCACGTATTTAACACAGACTAAGGAATTTGAGAGTGTAAGCACGAATGAGAGATATCAGATTGGTCAATTTATCAACTGTGTTTCAAGTGGGGTAATCTATTTGATTGTGTGTCCCTGTCCTTTAAACTATGTAGGAAAAACAAGGAGGGAATTAAGGAGACGCATTGGAGAGCACTTGAGTGACATTAGGAGGAAAGTAGATACTCCAGTTGCACGTCATGTTAATGAGAAACATCAAGGATTATTGAGTTGTATTAAATTTGTCGGGATCGATCTGGTTGCTCCACCAATTCGTGGGGGGAACTGGGACAAATTAATATTACAACGTGAATGCCGCTGGATTTTTAAACTGAATTGTATTCGTCCTTTTGGACTTAATGAAAATAATTCTTTTTCATGTTTCCTGTAAGATAGTATTGTTTCCTCATGTATCATTTTCCCTTTCTATTTTGAGGTCTTTCTTGACCTGGGTGTGCCATCGTTGTAGTATCTTAGTAGATTTGATGTGTATATCCTTTATCAGCCATATTTTTTTGTAAAATATATATTTGGGTGTTCATATAGGCAAATAATGCCAAAATGTGAAACTATAATAGAGGCCATATGTTAAGAGCTGAGTATACTACTTAAGACTCTATGAATAATTAAATAATGTACTGATATGTAAATACACTATGGTTGGGCTTGATCTATTTTTAGAGCTGTCATCCGTTTTTTTTGATCTCTTTATATTCTTTACTGGGTAATGGGTCCGTGGCCTTAAATATGGTTAGGTCTCAAACGTGTGTTGGTGATCTATTCCCGATAATTATATTTATATTGGGGAAGTAAAGGGAGTCTTCTGTATTGCAGGGCACAGCACCTAATTGTGGTGGGTGCGCACTGCCCGGTGATATAGTACTCATTGGAGACTATTGTGATAACTCACGCATGGATATTTGCTGTCCGGGGAGTGCCGCCGCTGTCAGTATTCTGTTTAGCCTGCACAGGCGCAGTAGCTTCCGTATGACGCCGAATGTAGGCGTGATCACCATAGCTGATAGTGCTCTGCCTAGCACTTGCGAACGCAGGGTTACTATGACTACGCCAATGCATTGGCGAGTGCGCGAGAGTCTCGCGCAGGCGCAGTACCACGGCAAGGACGCTGAACATGGGATTAGCGGTTTGTAGTCTATTACCACACACTAGACGATACAGTAACTCCTTGATTATAGTAGACACATAGAGTTCTGTAGGTAATGACAGTTCACCCAATGTTAAAAATTTGTATCAGAGTACTTTTTGATGAATTATTTATAGATATAATATACATTCGTATATGATGACTCTGATGAAGAGGGATTGTTGCCAAGAAAACCATTGTGCTATGGATAATGCATGGTGAGGGGGTGCGTTTGAGAAAACTATTAAGTTTTTGAAAACAACATATGTTTCTATGTATTGTGTCAGTAATAGGAGAAATACTATCTCTAGGAAGGGCACACTAGCCTTTGACCTGATGGATTTTGCTTCACCCACTGAGGAACTCTGTGACACAGAGGGAAAGACTGCTTCTGGGTAATTGGTTTAATCGAGTAAGAAAGGCTAGTAAAAAGCAGTGTGTGTTTCTATCACTAGTAACCATTGTGTATGATAACTATGTATTTGTAGGTGTCGTTACCAACATTGGGGCTTCACTACATCCCGTTTGTCCCCGGTATTTTCCAAATCACGATTGGGGAAACAAGTAACGCCGATTAGAAAATGAGTCCGAACACAGGTACTGGGACAGATTTCATTCATGTTTCGCAAGCAATATACAGACAAATCAGAGCATTACCCACATATTTGAATAAACTCTTAATCAAGATAAACCTCGTGGCTCAGTCACAGTAGAGAGAACGTATGTATGTCCATGATTTAGGCAGCTTTTAAGTACACAATTTATTGGTCTCACGTTGTCCTCTGGGGAAAATAGTCCTCTGGATTGCATAGTCCAAAACTTCAGTGATTTTCCATTGAAAACGAAACTTCAGAGAAGGGAGACAATAGCTGGAGGACCAATCTTTGAGGAAACATGATCCAGTGGTCACATCCGATCCATCTTAGCTTCTTCTTCATTAGATTTGCCTGCATCATTCTCCACAAAATGGATTCCGCTACAGCTGCAAATGCCGTATAAGGAGAAAATCTTGGGATTTCATAATTATACAAATAACACAATATTTGATTCAAACCTCTCAACTTCACCATCCCCCCTAAAGACCAAGAGATTTCTCCACAGTCCCCTATTGCGTCCCTACCTGAAACTAATAATAGCATAGAGCTTGGAAAACTGCACACACTGGGTGTAAAGGTGTGTGGGATTTCTTCAGAAGAAATGTTAGGGAAACCCCTCTAATGTGTGGGAATTCAACACTCACTTCCAGTGACCTACCTAAACAGAGTGAGGTTTTCCCCTAGATCTGTCCTTCAAATCAGAGAATTGACTCTTGGTTCATCTTATGGGACATGGTAAGAGGGGATGGTCTGTGTGTCTCTTACAATCACACATCCAGAGGCTCCTATCGTGCATAAGGAAAGTTCCCTGAGATGGCTCCTCCCGCAGCTATCCCTGGCCAATAGATTTTTGTAGATAGGAATGCAGCGCACAGAGCAAACAGTAGCACCACTAATATAAATAAGAAGTACCAGCCCACCTGCTTGTAACCACGCTTTCCATCCTCCAGACCATATCAGTCAGCCATGAGCCCAAGAAGTGTCCCACACCTTTCTCATATCCAGAGTTCTCCATAAGGTTTCATTGGACAGACACTTTAACTTACCTAGTGGCTATAGTGATCTTTCCATTCACATCAAGTGTTACATGTATAATAGAAGCAGCATTCTTCACCTATCATCGCCACAAACTCCCACCTCCTTTCTAGCCAGCAACCATGTCGATGCTAATCGTTCTGTAAGCATCCTAGTATTGGGGCCTAAATTCTTCATAGACACCATGAAACCCATCCTCTACTGTAAAAACAAACCATGCTGATTATAATAAATGTAATTAATCAGCTAACAAATTCTTATTAATTTGAACTTGGGAATTAGTGGATGCAAAACCTGCAAGCAACTGATCTACGCTTTATAAACTGATCTGGGACCACGCCCCTGGGCACACCAATATAATCTATATACACATTAGTTCATTCCCTGGAATACAGGGGGCTGCTCGTCTCTTCCTGCTGTGGGGTTCATCTAGTTGGTGGGCTGGATTCCATGTGTAAGCCTTGAAGGGCATGGAAAGCTTGATTAAGGTACACTGACCCCTCCAGGTAGCTTGCAACCCACTTCTCAGTCTCCCATCCCCACACAACCAGAAGACATCCCTTAGGGTCCCATTGAGATTCACCAGATTCCCATCTGTTACAGGTTAACCAGGCAAAATCCTGCCGGAAGACCCCGAATGATGCCTTCCGTCTGTAGTATAAGGAGGAGATAACTAGTGTATTCCCAGATGCTTCCCACAACTCACCATGTGTTCTCTCTTTGTGTTTGAAACTCACAAGGAAGCAGGTCCTTACATCGGAACCATTTTGTTTTTTCAACAGTCTAATAACACACTCTGCATAATCTGCAGTAACTTGGTGATAGGGTGTTTATCCATGTGTGGGTTGGCACCAGGCACAGTCCACAAACCCAACTGTTAGATTAAGGTGACCATGACGGTGTATTTAACCCAGACTAAGCCACAGGATTTTTCCGAGGAGAAACTTGGGTTTCAATAGAAAACCATCCACTCCACTGCTATTTGGGATTGGGAACCCCGACCTCTTCTACCGGCTTTTTGGAGATTGAATTTCCCATCTGGGGACATGTGGAGTGGCTGAGATGGGTCTGATTTTAAGCACTTTAAGTTCTATTAACTCTACATTCCGTTCAACAGTCCCGGTATACACACCAAAAACATACTTTCCCCATTACCTCCAGGGCCTTGGGTGCTCCAAGTATAAGAACTACAGGGAACAGCAGCGCATCGGACCGTATCACTCCCACCCAATATGACGGTCCCCTGGTCATAGTCATCCTGACCATAAGGACCGTCCTTATCGGGTCCTTGCGTGCCCGTATCATGAGGAGAATATCCCCAGTCCTTCCCCGTATTCCATCCTGCATCTCTGACCAGTAATAGCAATGTTCATTCCCGGGCGTGTTTACACCAAGTAAAATACCCCTGTCACAAGGATCGAGTCCCATGACCTGCGGGAAAGACATCCATCTGCAGGGATTATTGGGTGGAATCTATCACAAGCATCAAATGAAAAGGTTTGCACACTTCGGTTAATGTCCATCCAAAAAATCACTATAACATTAGCTGCGGCTACAGGTAAAACTAATAAAAGGATATAAACAATCATTTTGTCACTGGGTCCCTTTTACAATGAGAAGCTTGGAGTCACTGGGCTTTCCCCTCAATTTCACCCGCCCATGGGGTAAATCAGGATAACAGTAAATCGCCTTCAAATCTGAGGCTCCAGGCAATTCCTCCTTATAGCCCTCTTGATTACACTCGATCTCCTGGTTTTAAATCCAATGTACCGTTCCCCTGTGGCTTCTGGAAGACAAGCAGAGACTGCAGCATGCAAATTAGTCAACTCTTTAACAATACAATCACAAATTGTACAATCCTGTCAACTATTTTCCCTAACTCTTGCTCCCTTGACCTCAAACCACAGAGGAGGCATTCCCAAAGCAGTATCCTCAAATAGGGGGTTAGACCATGTTTTTTGCTTGTGGGGTGTGCCTAACGAATACGAAACAATTGGGGAAGGTCTGGCAGGAAAGGGGGTGACTCAGCAGATCATTTTTGACAAACTTATTCACTTGAGGGTCCCATCCATTCTCATCTACCTTCGCCAGAGCTTTTTGGGATGTTACGGCGTGTGGAGGCCCAAATCTACCCCTAACATTTCCAAATTCTTCGAAAACCGAGGAAGAGAATGCTGACCCTGGTCCGGACCGATCACCTGAGGGATTCCAAATCGACAAGCAATTTCAGTAATCATCTTCTTTGGCCGTTACTTTTGTAGGTCAAGTTGTACACTGGTTATCCTCTGTCCATCTCTGAAAACATGTCCAATTTTTTCAACGCAAACATATTCATACATTCCCACCTTCCTCTGGCATCTGGGATGTGGTCCACCCAATCCCCCGGAAGTACACTCTGGCCATGCATCGCCAGATATGCTGCACGGGGACCTAGCCGGTAGGTGAAGCCGCAGGAGGCACAGATATACATGCTGAATGTAGCTCGGATCACGGAACTGATTCCTGTGAGCACGGCACAACCTCTGCACATACAGATGCCTGATTCTTTCCACGATGAAGTAGCTCCATGTGGGCCCAGCTGCAAAGTGCAGGATAACATACTTCTAAGGCAAACAGGACAAGCCATGCACTTCCAATTCCTCCTTACGAGAGTTGCACCATCTTTCTTCCACTGTTGTTTCTCCCTTGGCAGTTACCCAGGATGTTGTTCTGCTGATATTGCTTTCTTGGGGGGTCCCCATCCGGGCTTCCAATCAGAGGCTGGAGTTATCAGTTTTCTGTGTTTAATTAATTCCTTCTACTGGATCTGGTGGTTACCATAATTGGCTCAGATCCAGCCACTTGGATACACTACACCAAGAGCTTTCTGCTTTTTCGGCTTGGTCCTGTCTGTCTGGTTTCCTCGGGTCAGTCTGTCTTTTCAACTTTGCCATGGCTTTGAACCTTTAAGAGGCTACCTATGTAGCAGTCCAAGAGCGGCTCAAGCAGAGACTTTGATCCGTACATTGCAAAGCATGACTGGGTTCCCGCTTCTGTGATGAATCCTCTATTTTTCCAGATGAGTCCAAAGTTCATGTGGCAATCCAATAGAATCACCTTGAATTCAGTCCAAATATAGCCGCTTTCCATTGGCCATTTTGCAGGCTTCCTTCCTAGCTTGGTAGTTCTAGCAACCTGAGCTGGTTGAAAGTGTGGGTGGCAGAGCTTCTGCATGAGGATTTCATCCATTCTGAGTTTATTGTCAAATCCCTGTATGAAACAGTCCCATCGTCAGTAGTCATATCTAGATCCATCAGTCCATCAGTTGGAGAAACCCATTGGGAAATTCTCATTCACCACAGAGAATGTGCACATTCAGATCTTGCAAGCTTTCAAACAATCCGATGGTGGTCAACTTTGTGTCATAGTCCCACATCGTTTCTTCCCACCCTGTGTATTGGAAGAAGAGAGCAGTGAAGGGCAGCAGTAAAGATCACTGTAAGCGTAGATGCGCTGATAGTCATATGCTTCGGCAAGGTCTTCTGTAGACTGCAGCAAGGTCAAGGGGGGGCCTGAAAAAGTACATCTATTCCCAGTACGCTGTCTTCGGTCTTATCATTAAAATCTGTGCGGCGTGTCAGCCATTAAGCGATATTGGGCCTGTGTCTCGAGCAACAGGATCCAGACTTGCAGAAATAGTATCCCAAGATGCGTTGTTTTCCCAGCATGGTCATGAGTGAGGACTCCCATAGGCGTGTTACCTGGTGATGTACAGGATATTTAGGACACCAACTTTTAGTAAGTCTGGATCTGAATCTTCAGCCTTCTTCCAATGAGACAAACAGACACAGGCAGGTACTGGCATTAGGTCAACATCGTCGCGGACCTATGAGACCATAAGATCCAGTGGTAGCTGTTGTAGAATGTAGGTGGACAATCCCTTGTCATGGTTCCATAGGACATCATAACTGCAGGTAAGGCCTTAATGCAACAGCAGGTAACGCTATCCCATCTTCAGACGCGGGTCAAACACATTTCCTATTCCATGCCTTCTGGAAGTATCCTGTATTTGTGCCATCATGAGCTGCAAGAAGTCCGCATCAGAAGATTCACGAAGGCAAGTTGTCTGATCCTAGGAAACGGCTCATCAAGTCAGGAAGGACCAGCATTAATTGGCACTGATATAGGTCGACTTATGAATGCGACCCTCTACCCCAATACAGCTAAGTAATGTCTGTAGTAGATCTGGACCCCAGGGTGTATGGCCTTCAGTGATAAATTGCATAATTATGTATGGGGGGAACATAAAGATACCGGAGAGATAAGGTGGGAGGGAGAATGGACAGGCCTTGACATTATTTAGTCATCGAATTTCAATACCAAATCCAAAACATAGTAAAACAGATGTAAGCTGAGATTGTTTCTTGTCAATATCTATGCCACTAAAGACCGTCCCCACAGCTGGAATAAAAACGTGCAAGGTATAACACCTGCACCCTCAGTAAAGCATATCCCGTATCCACATTGGCCCTTCACCTCAGATACTGCTCACATTCCTGTCTACCCTCAGAACCACTTTTTCCATAATAATTCCGTGCCAACCCCCTCGGTGTGACAATAGAGGGTTGGCGGGGTTAACTATGTCACCCACCTCGTGATGGTGAAAAGTCCCCATGACCCAGAGAGAACAGAACATTACCACCTTGCTGTTTTAACTATGCAAAACTGAGCTTGGGATCCCACCTTTTCAGATTGTGCTCGTCCCAGTCAGGGGTACAGAACACGCGGGCTAGGCCCATTCCGAAACCCCCTCTGACCAAACGGTGGACGAGACCATCACCGCACTGCGGGTCATCCACTCTCCCACTGGTATCTTGGGCTTTAGAAAGTTGCCTAGGGAAGCGCCCAAGTTGGAGGTGTACTTCGGTGGTAGCCCTCCGCATCTCGCCATCAATCAAAACTGGTGTCCGGTGCGGGCTGTCTGGTTGTAAAAGGTGTGACTTTGTGAGGGTTAACGGCTCAGGACCTCGGGTGGGAGGGTTGGAGCAAGAGGTCCCCTTATAATACAGCCCCTGGTATGTAACTCAGGGGATACAGAGGGCGGGCTGGGAGGCTGTATTGGGGGTGGAACTTTGTGTTATTCTACAATTCTCCACCCGAACAGGATACTGATTTCCCATACGCACATGCCCCCCCCCTTCAGGCCTCTCGCGGACGCCATTTGTATGGGCGGTGGCGCAGAGGCTCCTATCACTTAAAATCAGAAACATTTTAGCATCATATCTCATGTAACCATACATTTTTCTTCCTCTATCCCAACCTTCAACACTTTTCAGACTTCCCCAAAAACCTTCTTTATTTGGCAAACTATTGCCACTCTGATAGGTGAGCCTGTGCCATCTCCCAACCATCCTTTGTCCATATAACTGCCTCTTGATTCTCGCACTACCACTTTGCCATTAGATGGTTCACTATTCCCTTCTTTGACAAACCCACCAACTTATACATTCTGCAATGCATTTTTCACATACTTTTTCCCTTCTTTTTCTACATACAATTATCTTCAACAGTCCTCGCCTCTCAGCAAACTTATCTCTTTGTGAAGCATCTAACAATTTGGTGTTCTCTGCTTGGGGAGTCTCCAAACCCCCGACAAAAGGACTACACAGCTGTGCCACCCGCCTGTGCCCAGAATCCCGTCTCACCAACACTAAGGATTCTATCAACGATAAAAAAAAAGTCCCTAACTTTACAACAAAGTCCCCCACCTTTGTTGCCACAATGTTGGGGACCCGAATCTTCCCTGATCTTTTGCCAGAACATATAATGAATACTTATATTATTTCAGGAATAATCCCTAGTCGGAATTATTTCTAACCCCGGACCCACCTGAATATTCTAGCAATAAACAGATCTTGTCCCCCAAAATAACCCGGAGACTTCCCGTACCCTCAACAAAATAACCCTACAGACTTGTGAAGTTCACTACAGTTCAGCAACCATACCGGCAGGAAGGGGTTAGTTACTACAAACAGTGACAAACCGAACTACTGGTCAGACACAGCAAAACAAATTTTCGAACTAGCCGTGCTGTATCAAATTAAATTCCTAGGTGTATCACTTTATTGTGACCACCCACAGTACCAGTATACCACAAGAGCAAACACAACCTGGAAGCATCAAATGGCCAATCGGCAGTTTAAATACATATAAATGCATCAACTTACCGAGACCTTTAGAGCTGCAGTCGCTCAATTTGATATCCTCCGATCCACAAAACGCCCGTGGCAGGTTCGGTCCTCAGGGGTCTAGAATCCACCTCAATCAACTCCCAACGTTGGCGCCATAAAGTTGGGGGACCGTTTACCAACATTGGGGGGTTCACTCCTTTGCCCCGAAATATCCAAATCACTATTGGGGAAACAAGTATCGCCGATTAAAATTGAAGTCAGACACAGGGTATCTGGTCAGAATTTCACATTCATTTACCAAGCAAATCTGACAAATCAGAGCTATTAACACACAATATTATGTAATAAACTCTTAATCAATATAAACTCAGCTCAGTACAGGAGAGAGGAACGGATGTATGACCATATTCTAGGCACTGTTAAGTACACCTTTAAATGTCCACGTTTCTCTGGGGAAAAGTCACTGGATTTGCATTAGCCAACAACTTCAGCGATTTTCCAGTGAACGAAACTATCATGAAAGGGAGACAAAAGCTGCAGTTCACATCTTTGAGGAAACAGATAACAAGTGGTCACATCCTGACCATCTTAGCTTCTTCATATTTTCTGCTCATTCTCCACAAAATGGATTCCGCTCAGCTGTAAATGCATATAAGTGAGAAAAGCTAGGGATTTTCATAATATACATATAACACAATATTGATTCAAACCTCTCTACTTCACAGTATGGCCTTATTACCTTCTGGAAGCATTTAACACCACTTTTTGGAGTAAATAGGAAGGCTTTATGACATCAACCTTACTATTGCTATTAAAAGCTTTTTGAACAAACTTGGTCTATATTGTTCATGGAAATCGTTTCTGACCTTTTGTCTAATTCATGCTTGGGGAAAAAAGGTTTAGGAGTTTCTACCCTTGGGACCGTTTTTTTTCGGGACGTAACCCCACGGGGTGTCGCATAGGGTATAATTACTCTTAGGGTGAGAGAGACATCTCCCCATTTACCCCTATTTTTGGTTTTTTTGCACATTGAGATTTTTTTGTATGTCCTCTTTTTGATTAAGTTTTTATGGGTAATGATTAAAATTAGGTTTTAATTTGGGAATTTTTTTTTGGGTAGATTTTTTTGTTTATATTCCAAAATTAGATTCTGAGATTCAAAATTTGTCTTCCTGCTTGTTGAAATTTTTGAATTTTTTATGGCGGATTTCTCTCACTCTTTAGAGGCTGAGGTTGGCAGGCTGAGTTAGGGGGGTTTTTTCTTGGGGAAAGTTTAAGCAAAACAACAAACTCCGACTATAAAATTGGCATTTCGGACCTGCAACGGATATAAAGGGGATTACACTACTTCTTGTTGGAGGTGAAGTTCTAAAAATTACTTGAGCATGGAAACCCCAAGGGGTCAAAGGGTGTCCCCATTACCACCTGATCGTTTCAAACAAAAGCTTTTTTTGAAAAATGGGAAAAGGGGAATTGAATCTTCATCGGTATTGAAAAAATTTTAATAGAGGGGAGAATTCATTTTTGGGGAAAATTAACGATCTAAACAAAAAAAACAAATGATACCCTTAAGTTTAAACGGGACCTGATTTTGATTTAAAGGAATTTAGACTTGCAAAAAAAAATCGCAAGACATGTAACTTTATTAAGGAAAGGAAACCAACAATTCCTGAGGGATTTGGGGGTTTTCAAGAGAAGAGAGCCTCACTTTTTAAACTCCAAAGGGCCGGGAAAGGGGCGACGGTGAGACAGAAATTTCACATCTGAGGGAGAAAATCTGATTTGAAGGAAGAGTGCAATGGTAATAGGGGGGGGAAGGGAAAATGGGGGGGCAAAAAAAAAGGGGAAGGGGGGATATGGGTCTTGGTCCTCGTCCTCACCAATACACCCTCTTTTTTAATCGGAACGGGTGGAACTGCAAAGACCCTGAGACGAGAAAAGGGAATGTATAAAAATCTTACGGTTGTGAATCTCTGTCCCCGAGTAACAAGAGTGAAAAAAGGGTTTTAAAAACGGGTTTGGTTTGTCCCAGGGTACAGGCAAAAAATTTTGATTGGGTGAAGGATATAAATTTTTCATTAGAAAAGAAAAATTTGGAAAAAATTCTTTGTAGGAAATAGACAAGAATGAAAAAATTGGGGATTGAACCCGGGGGATCGGGAAGGGGGTGGGACTTTGGGGGAATTGGCGTCTGTGATAAAGAATTAGAGGAAGGGACCTTTCATGTCTACTGTAAAGCACCAAGTCCACCCCCCCCCCCCTTCAACTAATTGATCTTTTCTAGGGGTAGTTACCAAGAAATTAGACCCCTTGAGACAGATTCCAGGGTTTTTGAAATTTGGGGACAGATAACCGGGCACACGAAATGGGGAATTGAAAATAAAAATCATTTTTAAACCGCAGAAAGGGGGGGAAATTTCTTTTGGATGTGGAAAAAATTAAATCGGAGGGGTTTTGTTTGGATTTTTTGGGTAAAAAAAGAAAATTATCCCACGTTGAGTTTAAATCCCATGTTTTTTTGAGGGAGCACTCAAGGAGATTCTGGAGGGGTTGAAAAACCATTGATTAGAAGGGGAACTTGAATTCCCCTTCCGATTTTCCCACCAAAGAACATTCTATTCCCTTTCCAAAAATCCATAAGGGGATATCCCCCCTTAAAGGAAGGGCCAATAGTGTCAGGGATCGTGCTTGACCAGAAGTGGGTGTCTAATTGAAAAGGGGTTGGGGGAATTTCTAGGCCTTCCTTTTTAGTAAGGGATACTCGATCATACTAAAATTGGGGGAAATTTGGGGATGACATCCCCTTTTTTGGCTATATAGACGTTGAAGCCTGTATACGATCCCAACTCTAAACCCTAGGGGCTTTAAATATTTTCTTAAATTCTAGGGGAAATGTCTACAGGTTGCATATTTTCATTTGGTTTGTTACCTTTCTAGGGACAAAAATGTTTTTTCCTTTTTATGGAAAGAACCTACCCCCAGCTCAGGGGACACAAGGGGAGCCCTGTGCCCCAATATGCAAATTGTCCGGCGGGGGGGAGGGGGAAATTGCCCTTCTCAATGGTTTGGGGGATTTCATATTATTCAAATTTTGGGATGAATTTATAGCACGTCTTTAATGGAGGGGGTAAAGTTGTTTATCTCTTTCCTAAGGCATTAAACATAATGCATAGGTTTACCTTACATATGAGATAAAAACGGGTATGCCCCCTTTCCCTGGATGTGTTCATCTCTAAGGGCCCAAAAAGGGAAATAGAAATAAAGTCTTTCGGAAGAAAAAAGCTTCCCAAAAGCTTTTTAAGAGGGAAAGTGCCCTTAGCCCCCGTTGAGAGGGATTCCTAGGGGGATTTTTACTCTGAGGAGAAATTGTTCTGAGGTGAAAAAATTTTTTTGAAAATCCAGGGACCCACAAGCCGATTCTTGGAAAGGGGATCCCAAAAAGATCCAATGAGGGTACATTTTGCCCGGCACAAGAAGGGAAAGGCCCCACTTGTGCCGGGGAAAACACCAGAAAGAGGGGATGAAAAGTAAGGATATTGGCACCTAGATTTAAATCACTGAAGTTCGGGAGAATTTCCAAAAAATTGGGGGTTACTTAAAAAAGACGAGAGGTTTTTGCTTTTTAACCCGTTGTCCCTTTTACCCATGAAAGGTAAATTTGAGGGAAGGGTTGTGAAAATCATTTTTCGGGATGCCGGGATGAGTGTTGGTTCGTAAAGACCGTGGGGTGCTTTCGTGTGGGAAACGCTTTTGCACGTTTTAACACAGATAAGGAATTTGGGGTGTAAGCAAGAATGAGAGATATAATGGGCAATTTATCAAATGTGTTTTCAGGGGGGTAAACTATTTTTTTGTGTGTTCCCCGTCCCTTTAAACATTAGAAAAACAAGGAGGAATTAAAGGGGAACCATTGGAGGGGGCACTTGGTACATTAGAGAAAGTAATACCCCTTTTACGTATTTTAAGAGAACATAAAATTTTGAGTTTTATAAATTTGTCGGGGCATCTGGTTTCTCCCCAATTTGTGGGGAACGGGACAAATTTTAAAATTACAAATTGAATGCCGCTGGATTTTAAATGAATTGTATTTGTCCTTTGGACTAAAAAAAAATAATTCTTTTTTTGTTTCCCGTAAGTAGTTTTTGTTTCCCCCATGACATTTTCCCTTTTTTTTTGGTCTTTCCCGCCTGGTTTTTCCAAAGTTGAAAATTCTTTGTAATTTAAGTATAAAACTTTTTCACCAAATTTTTTGTAAAATATATATTTGGGTTTCATAAGGCAAAAATGCCAAAACGGGAAAAAAATAGAGGGGATAGTTAAAGTGAGTAACTACTTAAGACCATGAATAATTAAATAAAGGGATGATATTAAAAACCTTTTTTGGGCTTGATTATTTTTAGAGTGTACCTTTTTTTTTATCTTGTATGTTCTTTACTGGGGAATGGGTCCGGGCCCTAAATTGGTTAGGGCCAAACGGTGGTTTGGTGATCATTCCCGATAATTTATTTTAATGGGGAATTTTAAAGGGGGTTTTTTCTTATTCAGGGCACAGCACCCAATTGTGGGGGGTGCGAAATGCCCGGGATTTTTGTATATTTGTAGACTATTGTGATAATCAGTATGGATATTTGTCCGGGGGGCCCCGCTGTAAAATTTTGTTTAGCCTGCAAGGCGCAGTAGTTCCCTATGCGCCGAATGTAGGCTGCACCCGCGATAGTCCTGCCCAGCACTTTCGAACCAGGGTTACTATGACCGCCCAAAGCATTTGGCGAGTGCACGAGAGTCTCCGCAGGGGCATACCCCGGGAAACTGAAAATTGGATTGGGTTTGTAGTCATTTCCGTACACGAACTTTTCAGTAAATCCTTGAAATTTACACAAGTGTTTCTGTAGGAAAAGGCAGACCCTAGATAAATTTGTATCAGAGTACTTTTGAGTGTATTTATTGATAATAAACAGGCGTATATGGTCTCTATGAAGGAGGTGGTTGCCCAAAACCTGTGTGCTATTTGGTTTTAACATGGGGAGGGTGGAGTTTGGAAATCTATTTTTTTTGAACACTTTGTGTCTAGTTGGGGCAGTAATAAAGAAAACTATCTCTGGGGGCACACTCCGTGGGCCGAGGGTTTTTGCTTTACCCCGAGGAATCTGTGACAAGAGGGAAACCTCTGGGGGAATTTTGGGTAATGATAATAAGGGTAGAATATGCAGTGGTGTTTCTTTTACTAGACCCATTGTATAAATAGTTTGGCCTTTTACCTTTTGAGGGTTTTTCTCCCTTTTTTGATAATGGAAAGGGTTTTATGACTCAACCTTTCCCATTGCTTTAGAAGCCTTTTTGAACAACTGGTCTATTTGTTTTATGGGAAGTTTTGCCTATTTTCTAATTCAGTGCTTAGGAAAAGAGTTAGGGGTTTCTACCCTTGGGTCCTTTTTTCAGGACGATAATCCCGACCGGGGGTCGCTAGGGTTATAGTATCTTTTGGGGGAAGGACTTCTCCCCCTTATCCCTAGGTTTTGGTTTTGCACAAGTGAGATTTTTTTTATTTCCCCTTTTTTATTAAATTTTTTTTGGTAATGATTAAAAGTTAGGGTTTTAATTTGGGGAAATTTTTTTGGGAGATTTATTTTTTATATTCCGATATAGATTCTGAGATTCTGATTAGTCTTTCTGACTTGTTGATAAAGCTTACACAGGGAGGTTACTCCTGTCTGCCTGGATCATCAAAAAATCGTTAATGGCCTTTCTCTGTTCATACAGTCGGTCCATCATGTGCAGGCTGGAATTCCAACGGGTGGAAACATCGCATATAAGTGTTTGGGGGGGCCGTCTGCCCCCTGCAACCGAGGAGGGTGTTCCTGGCTTTTTTTAGGAAGGGGTGAAGTGCATGCACGTTTCCTGGCCTTTTTTTGAAACTTCTGAAGATCGGGGGAAGACTTCAGGAACCTTTTCACAACCAAATTGAAACCTTCGCCCATCAGGGGCATGGACCCCCCCTTCGCGGTGCAGCACAAACCATGTTCCCCCCCCATTGTCCGTCACCATGGTTCCGTTTGCAGTTGGGGGAGAAAGCCACAATCGATTTCTTTGCATGATGGGGGCATTCCCCCCTGTGTGACTTCCCTTTGCCCAGGAAGTAGGTGTAGAATGCGTGACACCGCTGTGCCCTAAAATGTTTTATGAGGAGCAACTTTGAAGGCTGAGATGGGGTGGTGGGGGGAGGAGGAGGTGACTTTGGCCCGGAACCGCAGTTTGAACGTGGGGGAAAAAAAGGGTTCCCTTTCCCAAGTTGTTGGTGTGCCGGGGAGGAAGCACATTTACCCAGTGGGCCGTAAAGGAATGTACGGCCCTGACCCTTTTAATCCCCAGAGTCCCCGTCCGTGCACCTTGGAACAAACCCTTTAAACAAACTTTGGGCTGGCCACTTTTGTTTACATGTTTTAAAGGGGGTACTGCCTTTTTGGGGAAAAAAAAATTTAGGCTTGGAACCTCCCTTTTTGGCTGGGACAAGCCTAGTTTCTGAAAAGGTGCAGATCCACCATTTTGGGAAAAGGGGGGGACTGCAACCAAAAACTTGGACAGGAGCACGGTCCTTCGACCTTGGATGGTTGGCGCTACTGTTGCTCTTTGCAAACGCCTCCTAAACAACCCGTGGGCCATGAGTGGGGGACAGGGGCTTAAAAGGACCAGGAAAGTGGTGCCAACGTTTTTCCCCCCGCCACCTTCACTTTTTGCCACAATTTCATATACCCCTATTCGGCTCCCCGGTGCTTAATGAAAGCCCCCGCGGTATCGGTTTTTCCGCAACGTCCGACTGATGCTACTACCGGCCCTGCCCGATGAGCCCCCGTCCGCTACTTCTTGGATGGAAGGGGTTCTTTCCCGTGGGCCCCTTTGGGTCCCGACCTCACCCGCTGCATCCGTGACTCACGGCCACCGACCCCCTTGTGGGTGCGCCTGCCTGACATGCAAGCTGAGCCCCCCTTTCTCCGACGATGATGAAGCCCTGCCTCACCCGGCTCCCAATGCGGGCGGGTACTCATATCTATTTTTGTTTTATCGTCACTGCTGTCTCATCACCGGGTTTTGGTATGGAGGTGCCTCTCACAAAAAATGACCTCCTGCCACTTCCCCCAAACTTACTTGCAGCCCACTGCAAAAGCAGGGGGG
>JAODAL010028557.1:0-53130 GCA_025379985.1 Phyllomedusa bahiana
CACAGATCATGTCGCTCAGTTCTGTACAGGGTAGGAAAAAAATTTCCCAAGAAGGGTTACTTAGATGAAAAAAATTTTCAAGAGGTTTTACATATTTAACTCTATCTTGGATGAAAACACATGTCGCTATGTAGGTTCTAGAAGTTGCAATCATAGCTAGGCACCAATACCTTGTCCATAGTCCTCCAAGCCACAAAAGGAAGCATGATTGTAAGAAACTGGTTTCAATGTCTTCCAATTCACTATACAAGGGAATACCTATTATTTCTGTATGCAGCACTATTATAGATATGACAGCACATAAAACTACCCTGGGGCAGGACATCCAAGCCACGCCACCAGATGATATGTGTGTAAATGTGTGTATCATGTCTAGTTCAGGTCTGGGATGCATAAATACAAATAGTTTAGCACATGAGAATGTTGTCTCCCGCTGCTATAGGTCTGGAATGTGTTCCAGGTACAATAAAGCAAAAACTGTGAAGTGCAAATGTCATGTGATCTTCCATTTCATCTGAAATCACATTGATGTGATTTTCATCAAGAGAGAGGGTAAAGAAATCAAACAGCTGGACGCGTGGGGAGCCAGCGAAAACATCATAAAACAAGTCATTTGTAGTTCACTATCGCAATCTGGCACCTGAAATCCAATAAGTATGGCAAGATCAGGTTGATAACACGTTGCTGGTGTTGCCCACAGAGAATTCATGAAGGATTCCACAGCGGCTCGAAGGGAAGCAAGCTCACATTTCATTTCGTACAGTAAAATCCCAGAGGGTGTTAGGAAAACATTTTTTTAATTCTCCAAGTGCAGGTGGCTAAGCCAGGGAAAGGAGAAGGAAGGAGATTTGCCCAACATCATAAAGCAGCTAAGTGGCTAATACCAAGAACAAACCCACAGCGCTGTGTATTCAGGGCCAACACATTAACCACAAACCCATTCATCCACACCATGTGCAGAAATATCAAGGTCTCTTATAAGTGTAAAGTACAAGTCTAGATTTAGGGATATGTTAAGTATATGATACCAAACTAGTTACCTAAACACCAAAGATTTGAATTTATTAAATCTTGTCCTAGGATTTTTTTTTCTTCCTCTCTGCTCTTGTTTGATCTTTGAATTATGGCTCACACTCTGGATACTGATTAACTACTACCTTCTCTATCCCAAGTTGATCATCATTCTGGTTTTAAAAGGGTTGTATCGCTAAAAAGAATAGCTTTCAAAATGTAGGGAACACTAAATGAAGACGTTTTCAAAATTAATTGCGTTGTTCATCTTTTTTTGTTAAGGAGCTACAAGTGATTTTATCACCTTCTGTGCTCTTTCTGGTTTCCCAAGTGACCGACCTGTGTACTCCTTATCCCCTGCTGTTTGTTCTATCTGATATCAGGGAGTGCCCTCATCACACAGGTCTGGGCTGACAGTGTGAAAGCTTGTGTCTTTCAGACAAAAGATAGTAATTACTCTACTGTTTACATTAGCTCAGAAGCTTCTCCGGACCTCAGAGAAGGTCATTTATTTAATCTAAACTGATGAACAGAGAAGTCTTAATATAGGAGCTCATATGCTAATTACAGACAGCTTGACCAGGAAGTGACAGAGCCAAGCAGCATTATTTCATTCATGCATCCTATGAAACTTTGAGATGAGACAACCCCTTTAAAGTGGCTCTCCATCTTATATTATTGTGTCATTTTTAGGTCCAAAATTATCTGCTCACTTCTTCTTTAATCTCTTGGCTCCGCATCTATTTTGGGCCTTGAGGTAAAAACAACTTGTTTAATTTTTGTGTTATTGAGCTTTAATTTCTTAATGTTTCTATATGTGTAGTGATAGTCAGGCTTGGTTTGTTATGGGATGATTTTAATATTTTTATGACACCATTTTTGTATTTTATTATATTATATATTTGTGTATTTAGTAAATCAAAATACTTAAATTAATTTAAGGGAGAAGAAATGGAGAACACCCAGCACTTTTGCAAAACTTCGGGTTCCATTATTTTTGCATTTACTGTGCGCTAAAAAAATGACACGTTAATCTTATATCATTTTTTTATTACCATATGCTAAGACCCATAACATTTTTATTTTTCCATCATTTTAGCTACTGAAAGGCTTTGTTTTTTGTGAGATTGTAGTATTTATTAGTGCTATGATAGGGTGCACAGGACTATTCTTTTGTCAAAAATGTTCTTGGCAAGAAAGGTGAATAAACACAGCAATTCTTGTATTGCCACTTAGGGCCACATGTATGAAAACTGTCTTGATCTAAAACTCACTTTGTTGCCCATAGCAACCAATCAGAGCACCCCTCTCATTTTCCCAGAGAACTAGATGAAATGAAAGCGGCGCTCTGATTGGTTGCTATGGGCAGCAAAGTTAGTCTTAGACCTAGACAGTTTTCATACATGTGGCCCTTAGTTTTTAGGCATTTACCAGGCAAGATAAATATGACATTTATAGTTTAGGTAATATGAATTCAGCTATACCAAATATGCTTATTTTTTCCTATATTTCTTCAAATAATAAGAACTTAATAAATGGATAAAAAGGTTTTTTTTTTAACTTTTAATTTTCTAAAAAATTTTTAAGCTTTGTAAACTTTTTTTTTTGGTCTAGTAGGGGACTTGAACATGTGATTCCCTGTTTACTCATAAAACACACTAAAAAAAACTTCCCTATACTGTATTGCAGTGTGTTATACCTGTCATTAGGTATCAGGCTGCCATGGAAACCATTAGCACCCATTGTGCTCACCACTGAAAACCCATCTGACTAAAAGCCATTGATAACCATGGCATCTAAGGATTTAAATAGCAGAGATATTGCAGCAGAAATTCATCTGAGATATACTGTTGACACAAGTTGTGCAGATCCAACATATATATGGTGTGTGGTGTTAATTTCCTGGGGCCAACACTGTAAGTGAACAGCAGAAGGCGGCAAAGGGTTAACTCTACAGCTCTGTCCAGAATGGTGACGTGATTCCCTGCTGTTTATTACCACAAGCACATGAGATTATTTATTTTATTTACTAACACAATTTAACACTCTAGAGCTCTGCAGTGTTCTGTACTGCTGTTAAAACCCCTCCATCACCAATATCCCTCTAACAGGCTCAGCTAGGAATAGCAGAGCTAAAATGTCAGTCGCTGCTGTATAACCATTCACAGCCTGAACAGGAAGTGTGAGCCTGAAGCTGGCTGTAAAGAGCTGGCTCTGTGAAACAGCATGGTGAGAAAATTCCTCTATTGCATACAGTCTAATTATTGAATTTCATGTATATCAATATGAAATAAACTCTTAAGCTACGTCTATTGGTGGCTGCAATTAGCCAGACCATTATGTTTTCAGTCTATGTTTATGTGGATTTGGAGTTAAGCATCTGAAAAATCTGAATTATAAGACCATTATAAAGATATGTTAAGAAATTAATCATTGAAGAATTTCATACCTACTAAGATTTTATAAAATGCTTTTGGAAATTCACATTAAAGGGGATGTATCGCTTCATCAGTTCGGCTGTCTTCTTGTAGCTTGATTTTCTCAGTTCCTGAAATCCAGGGGCGTTTCTTCCTCTCCCAGCTGGTTGTTTCTTAACTGAAGGGGGATGACATCATCACTTCACTGTTCATGCTCGCTCCCAAGTCAGTGTGTTCAACCCCCCCTCTTCCACATGTCACTGTGTCGTTCCTCTCCTTTTGCAGTCTTATTTTGTAAGAGCTGTTTACATACCAAAGGCCTGCATTCAGTCTAGACAGTCTTCTATGAACTCAGCGCACTGATCTCTTCTCCTCTCACCGCTGGAGGTTTGTTAGAGTTGAATCCAGTCTTCTCTGAACTCCTCCAGAGCACAGATCCATCTCCCTTTTATGCAGGAGCATTAGGCACCAGTGCACAATTATGCTGTTTTCGGATTATAGAAGCAGCTGCAGTTTCAATGAGGAGCTGGTGGCTGTTCAGAGTGAAATGTTGCCGACCCTTACACACAGAAGCATTAAGCACCGAGGCAATTCTGCTGTTTTCTAATTGTAGAAGCAGCTGCAGTGTTACTGTGGAGAGTGAAATTGTTGCCGGCCCCTTATTCTGAGTAAGAGAGGCAGGAATGCACGCTCCCGTGAATACGACCGAGGCACGAACAAAATGTAAATTGTTAGAGCCATCAACCAATGAAATGCAAGGAGGTGGGATCCGTCCGGCACTGGGGTACAGTGTTTACAGAAAACAAAGATAAGGGATCCTGTGAAAACAGGAAAGCTATGCAAATGACATCCAATTGCAAACTTGCTTGTTTTCACTGTCCCCTTATTCTGAAGACCATTTAATGAAATTATACAACCCCTTTAAGCTCTTCTAGAACTGCCACTGATCAAATGGCATAAAAACATGTAGAGACTTTAGAAATGCATATGTAACACAGGGTGGGCTTCTAATTTAGACCCTCCTCAATTAGCCACATGTTCGTCTTTGGAAGAACTCGCTTATTGGTACTTTATTATTGCAGACTTGAGCATTTGTCATTCACTTACCCCAGGGGTAACATGATGCCTTCTAGCAGCTAGACTACCCTGTAGTCAGCATATGATCTGGAGACCTAGTGCATAGGTGTGTTTGTCTAAACCAGACGTGGACATTGTACAGCCCACGGGGCACATCCAGCCCTCTAACTAGCTCTGACCAGCCCTTGTGGGATTTCCCGAAATTACACGCAACTCAGTAGTCCCTACCACCGCCGCCATCCGCCGACCATTAAGGTCTTGGTGATTAGCGATGTTGGCGGCGCTGGGGACTGCTGGGGGACATATATCCTGCCTATATACCTACTGGGGGACCTGTATACCTGCTGGAGGACATATAACCTGCCATTATACCTACAGGTGAATCTATATACCTTCTTGCGGGCATATAACCTGCCTATATAACTACTGGGGGAACTATATACATGCTAGGGGACATATAACCTGCCTAAATACCTTTTGGAGGACCTATATATCTACTAGGGGCCCTATAACCTGCCTATATACCTGCTGTGGGTCCTATAACTTGCCTATATACCCATTAAAGGACCTATAACCTGCCTACATACCTACTGGGGGACCTATATATTTGCTGGGGGACCTTTAACCTACCTATATACTAGCTGGGTGACCTATAACCTACCTATATACCAACTGGGCCACAAATAACCTACCTATATATCTGCTGGGGGACATATGACCTACCTATATACCCACTGGGGGACCCATAACCTACCTATATACTTGCTGGGGGACCTATAACCTGCCTATATACCCACTGGGGGACCTATAACCTGCCTATATACCCGCTGGGGAACCTATAATTTGTCTATATGCTTGCTGGGGGACCTATTACCTGCCTATATACCCACTGGGGGACCTATAACCTGCCTATATACCTGCTGGGGAACCTATAATATGCCTATATACCTGCTGGAGGACCTATAACCTACCTATATCCCTATTGGGGAATCTATAACCTGCCTATATAACCACTGGGGGACCTATAACTTGCCTATATACCCGCTGGGGGACCAATATCCTGCCTATATACCTGCTGGGGGACCTATAATCTGCCTATATACCCGCTGGGGGACCTATAACCTGCCTATAAACCTACTGGAGGACATATAACCTATATACCTACTAACTGGGGGGGTCATATAATTTACTGGGGAACCCTATTACCTATACTGGGGGACAAAGAACTTACTGGGGGACCGTATTACCTATACTGGGGGACATATAACTTACTGCATTGTGAAGTCGCTAACAGTCGTTAAGCCTGTTGTTAAGGCCTTAAAGGGGTTGTATCATTTCATTGAATGGTCTTCAGAATAAAGGGACAGTGAATACAAGCAACTTTGCAATTGGATGTCATTAGCAAAGCTGTCTTGTTATCGCAGGATCCCTTACCTTCTGTTTCTGTTTACACTGATATCCAGTGCTGGTCGGATCCCTCCTCCTTGCATTTCACTAGCTGAGAGCTCATTTACATTCTGTTCTGCCTCCGGTCGGCTGTATTCACAGAGCTTGCATTCCTGCCTCTCACTCAGAGTAAGGGACCGGCACATTTTCACTCTGCACAGCCAGAAGAAACAGAATTACACTGCAGGACTTCTGCAATCAGGAAACAGCACAATTGTGTGTCGATCCCTGCCACTCCTGCATAGAAGGGAGATCTGTGCCGTTCATAGAAAGCTGTAACAAATCTCCAGCTGTGAGAGGAGAAGATCAGTGCTCAGTCTAGATTGAATGCAGCCTGTGGTATGTATACAGGTCTTACAAAATAAGACTGATAGGGAGAGACACAGTGACATGTGGACTCAGAGATGGGGGGGGGGGGTACTCGGGAGCCAGCATGAGCAGTGAATGGGGGGATGATGTCACCCTGCTGGGTGGGGAAGAAACGCCCCTGCATTTCTAGAGTTGAGAAGCTGAGAGCAGTATGAATCAGCCGAACTAAAGAAGCGATACATCCCCTTTAAGTCGATTAATAAGAGTTTAGTAATTGACTCCGGAGTCTATAGTATATAGGTATTGGGTAGAACAGAGTTAAATATGACTCTCTAAAACCATTCCAATTTATCATGTGGCCCCTTGGGAAAATTAATTGCCCACCCCTGGTCTAAACTAAACAAAACCTTTAAATTTTGCCTTTATCTTTTTTTCACATAAACTATACTACAATATCAAAAAATAAGATCCAAAATATTTGTATCTCAATTTATTGAAACCATCATTTCCAAATAGAAAATTTCCATTCAGTCCATTAAGAACAGAGCTAAATCTATTTATGGAATTGTGGGAAGACTCAGTTATAATGATTAGTAGTAGGCTTCCATTGACTACTGATGTTTTCCAGTTACTAATATCCAGACAGAGCAGTCCACCAATAAAACCTTGGATAATGTAAACTCCATCACATTATTCCATATGACTACTCAGCCACCTTAGTCGTTTTCTTATTCATACTTTCTGTTATATAATAAACCAATCGTCTCATTTGAAAAAGACAACAGGTCAGGACTAGAAGATGAAAAAGAGGAATAGATGCAAGCAGAGACTACCAGAAAAACAAAACATTACAATGAAACAAACATTAGGGTGCTTCACACAGTGCATTTTTGGTGTGTTTTTTCTGAAATGCACAGCATTAATTACTGTGCATTTTTGCAACAAAAAAAATGCATCATAAAACACACCAAAAATGCAGCGTGTGAAAGCACTCATAGGTGACTCAAAACAGAAACACAAACTCTCTCCCCTGGATGGAACAATCTGATTATAAATCACAGAGGGCTTTAAGTAATTTCAAATTATCCCTCCCCCACCCACACTCACTATATAGAATATATATGCTATTAAATCAACAACCTCTCTGTGCCAAATGCCCGTGATTGATCCTTTAAGGTGTCGCCTAGCGAGATTTATTTAGTTTTTTAACAAAGGGGAACACTGGGTAAAAAAATAAAATAAGGACTACTCATCTCACTGATCTCCCACCACTGCTGCTCCAACGTATATGAGGCCCTTGATGATCTTGATTTCCAGGCCTCACCTTGACAAACAGAAAAATGCTGGAAATGTCCACTCACCCAGTCACTGGCTCAAGGTGAGTAATAAAAGGCTGACGCGTTTCGGGTTAGCAGCACCCTTAATCGTAGATCAGTAAAAGTGAAATTCATTTTTACTGAGCTACGATTAAGGGTGCTGCTAATCCGAAACGCGTCAGCCTTTTATTACTCAGCTAATATAAAGAATTAATAAAGATTCCATCTTCTTACTTCAAATGGGGCTGGCTCTCCATCGTTTTGGAATCATAACAGTCTTAGGCTATGTCTCCACTGCACACAAAAAAGTCTGTTTTTTCAACATTTTTCATTTGATAAAAATGCTGAAAAAACGACTTGTATAGTAAAAACGTCCTGTAGTCTCCACAGAGTGTCTTTTTTCAGCTTGTTTTATTTGCTGGACGTTTTTTAAACCATGATGCAAAAAATGACTGAGCAGAACAGAAAATGTACTATTGGAGTGTATGTAAAGTGCCGGATGTTTTTTGGTGCGTTTTTAGCAGAAATCCATAGAAATATAATGCTTTGTATTTCTTCAAAAAAACACGTGCAAAAAAAAAACCCGCAAATTGTGCCAAAAAAAAACTGATCTTTTTTCAGCAGCTTTTGACAGGCAGTGGACAAAAAACTCGTTTTATGAATGTTTTTAGGATTTGGTTTTCAGTGAGTTTTTTTGTCCAGTACCGTGTAGACCTAGCCTTACACTGCACAGCACTCGTCATAGTGTTGATAAGTCTGGTGCAGGTTAGAACTGTCTAATCGAAGTTTACACCTTTTATAAGTTGGCTTATTTCATGTCACTTATTGCTCAGTTTTTTGCTGCATGGCAAGTCCTTTTCCATGAAACACTGCCCCCTTTAGCGAGGCCACTGCCCCTTTGTCAGACGAGGCACAGAAGTGTCTAGAAACTGTCCAAACTACATAATAAGGGTATGTTCACACAGCGTTTTTGGATACGATTTCGGGATCTGAAAATCGCATCCAAAAACGTAGCGTCGATCGGATCTAACATGCATCCAACACGCAGCTGCGTGTTTGGATCCGTGTTGGATGCAGCAGGATCGCACCCTATACTTTATTATAGGGCTCCTGCTGCATCTTTCGGACCAAGAATTGACATGCCAATTCTTGGAATGGATCCGAAAGACGGATCCGAAAGATGCAATGTAACAGGCATCGGTGATCACTCATCTGAACGCCGATACGTGTTTTACATTGCAAGCAGTGTAAAATCACACTGCTCATTGTTAGATGCGTGTTTGGGTCTGTATAGATGGACTCAGACAGGCATCTAAAAGCGTATGTGTCACATCAAGGGAGGTGCAGTGAGCCCTAACTGGAACCCAGCCCACTGTCCCTGAATGTCACGTCAAGGGAGGTGCAGTGAGCCCTAACTGGAACCCAGCCCACTGTCCCTGAATGTCACGTCAAGGGAGGTGCAGTGAGCCCTAACTGGAACCCAGCCCACTGTCCCTGCCTACTTGACGTGCTGCCCTAGGCGGCAGACGGCAACTGGGCGACAGTCCCTGCTCTGCTAAAGTGCTGGGGACGTGAGGAAGTAGAATAGTCAGACAGTCCGGGTCAATATCAAATAGGAACGCCAAAGCCACAAATCAGAACCAGAGGGATAAACGTAAACAAGCCGAGGTCAAACACGAACGGGAGCGAGGTACAAAATCAGGAGACAAACCGGGGTCAGGAGAACAAGCCGAGGTCAGGAATACGGATAAGCAAACACAAAAACAAACAACAAGGTAGCCAGGAATATCACAGGCGCAGCAGTCAGCTTTCAGGGAGTTTAAATGGGATTCCTGGATACCGCCCCTGCAGCTGATTGGAGCGGCCTCCGGGTCCTCCCATTGGCTGGTGCACTCGCCCCTGTCAGGAGTGGCTGGGCCCCTGTCACTCACAGAGCTGTCAGCAGCAAGTGTATCAGGGAGGGAGCGCACATCAGCTGTTGCAGCCTGTCTGCAGTCTGAGCACAGCTTAGCCCTGACAGTATGTTCATACGGACCCAAAACACCATGTGAACATACCCTAAATGTGGTGTAAAACATAAACACCATTATTTTTGGCAAAAAACAGAATTCTGGTGCAACTGCCTTGATAAATGTGCCCCACTAAGCAAGCCTTATATATCACTCTGCTACTGGAGATTGCATTGATCTCTGCAGATCTCCGCTTTCTGGTACTTAGGGCCACATGTATGAAAACTGTTTAGGTCTAAGGCTATGTTCACACGGCATAACTTCGGCACGCATTTCGCCGAGGATTTGCGCTTTAATACGGGTGAGATGCGTGCTGAAATTATGGTAATCCATAGTTCTGATAGAGAACTATGGATGACGTCTCCTCTCCCCGCTTATACAATACGATCGGATTGTACGCGCGGGGAGATAAGTGACATGTCACTTATTCGCGGCGCTTTCGTGCCGCGAGTAATGCATGTCTATGTGGCCGGCGGGCGGCCAGCAACCCCGCTGCGTGGGAGTACGCACTGATCAGCGCAAGCTCTCAAGACACACAATGTATTGCGCTGCAATACATTGTGTGAACATAGCCTAAAACTCACTTTTTTGCCCATAGTAACCTAAACCGTTTTCATACATGTGGCCCTTAGTCTCAATGCACTATGAATGGCTGGAAATGCCCATTCAGCCACTCACTAGCTAAGGAGAGCCACCACTACAGCCAGTAGATGACTAAAGGGGCTTTTCCTGTGTATGTAATGCTCGGTTTATTGTAAGGCTTGTTTAATTTTTTCAGCCAGCCTGCCCCTCTTAAATAAAAATAGTTTCCTTTCTTTGGGTGGGAGGCGATAAACACTCTTAGATGTTATGGATAGCAGTTTGATATGTTCTAATGCATCAAATTTTTCATTTGGTTGAGTTATGTTTTTTTTTTAACAGTCAGCTAGAACTACTTTGTAACATCTTCCTGCCCGAATAGTCACCCAGAACGGCGATTGGATGTATAAATGCACTGTATAAATGCACTGTTCTCTTAATCATTCCAATGGTCCTACCTTTCACTTTATTTTGGAACATTTTGTTCGTAATTTCAAACAGAAGAAATTTGTTTAAGGAACTATTTGGATCTGATTTTAGTGGAAATGACCGGCAATCTTCCATAATCATGCCCTTTAAGTCATCAAATTTTTTCACAGTCTGTATACTTACCAATTTTATCAATAGACTCATTGTCAAACCACTCAGAAATCCTACTCAAGAAACCATTCAGTGCAATAATATTATTTGTAAAGGTTAATAGCTTGAGGGAAAGGAAAAGGTGTAAAATGAAAAAAGAAAATTGTTCCTCCACAACATAAAAAAACCATGCTAATATTGCATAGGTAACTTAAAGGGGTTCTCCGGGAATTGAAGTAAAATAAATAGATAAACTACATGTCAGACTGAAAAAATGCCTAAATATCTTTAATTGGAAAAGTCTGCTTGCTTTGTCTACTGGATAAACATTATAGAAGAAGAAAATGGCCTTTTCATTCCTGTGCAGAAACGTGTCCTGGAAAGCAAAGTACAGCAGTAGGAAAGCTACTTCCTGGTCAGGCTGACTAACATAACTGAGCATGTGTGCTGTGCTCAGCCAGCCTGAGAGACGGCTCTTAAGTGTAGAAAGGAGACTTTTTCAAATAAAAAGAAGCAGACTGTTATGGGACATGTAGTTCTTAAGGAGTGCGCCTAGCAACTGTAGCTCCACCAACAAGTCCACTATGGGTATGTTCACACCTATAGTACGCACTGCAATATGCCAGGTGTTTTAGAAGTACGCGCCCCGCAAATACGCTGTGTGAACATACTCTAAGGAGAAAGATCCAACATGGCAATATTATGCAATATAACAACATTTGAAAGAAGTTTACACACTGGATTGTGACATAAATTTACTGCTTATACTTATTATTCCCACATTATATGTTCTAATTGTTTTGGTTTCTCACACAACCCCTTTAATGCCTTTAAACAGCCCTAAGTGAAAGCATATAGGGGCATTATTACTAAGTTGTTTCCAAATAGGTATTATCACTTATAGGTGGGCACAAAAGGGTAAACATTACTGAATGGAGGTCAAAATGGGCCAATATTATTAAATTAGGACACAAAGGGGGCATTATTACTAAGTGACAGAACTACAGGGTCATTATTACTGAGTTTGGGTACAAAGGGAGCTATGTGGGGGCACTTAAAGCATCACTGTGTGGGACATATTGGAGGTATAAGAGACAATATTAATATTCTGTGTGACATAATGAGGGATACTACTTTGGATGTGGAGAACAAGAAGTGTTTGTGTGTGTGGGGGTGTACAAGAAAAGTGTGGAGACTGTTCATGGGGCACTGGTAAAACATGTCATGGGGCTTATGCCTCTGATCTTTAAAGGTATTGGCATTCACTGTCCTGATGCTAGTATTATAATTTAGGTATCTGATAATTTTGGGGTCTAGTTTGTGCAATGAATTAATTTAAGAGTCTGAGGTAATAAATTGGTGTTGTTTGTTATAATATTCCTGAACCTGTTAAGGGCATCACTTATGGGTCTAAGGGCATCACTTGCAGCCTAGTTGAAAATTTTACTCAATTGAACTTGACAGGAAAGTGTGTTCTAGCCTTAAAGAGGTATTCCCATCAAAGAATGTCCAGGTTAGGAGATTGGAGTGAGCCAGTGCATAGAATACAAAAGTGGTTGCACTTGTGAAGCTATCTCTGTTCATTTTTGTTGAAGTTGTGAATACAGATGAGCACATTCTCTTGCTATATACGCCTTTAATTTACATGGAACTGGTTACACCCCTGTTGGATATTTATAAGCACTTTGTTATGTACCATTTCCTTTAAAAAGTGTATCTGTAGGGGCATGTGATAATTAAGTCATAGAGTGAGAAGAGAGCATTGAATTTCTTGGGCCATTTCCAGAGAAATTCCTGTGAGAAAGTCTACATAGCTGCTGACCTCTGGTGAAGGCCTCACTAGTGCGGTCATTCTCCCTTGACCATAGACAACTGAACTTGGAGAGAGAAACTCTGTTTTCTTGCTTTAGTTAAGAAATACACGTCATGGCTCTAACATTCACACATCTCATTTTCTACACTGGTTATTCATCTCAAAAGATATAGGTTTCATTCTCGACACTATTGACCGTCACCTATGGACAGCACAGTGACTCACTGGTCAGCAATGGGGTCCCAAATTCAAATCCTATCAAGAACAACATCTGCAAGGAGTTTATGTGCTCCCCCCATATTTGTGTGGGATTCCTCTGGGTGCTCGAGTTTCCTATACATTTCAGAAACATGTTGGAATTTAGGCTGTGACCCCCTAATGGGGACAGGGATCAAATATATACACAGAATCCCACAAAACTGAGTACACCCCTCACATTTTTGTAAATATTGTATTATATCTTTTCATGGGACAACACCGAAGATATGACACTGATACAATGTAAAGTAGTCAGTGTACAGCTTGTATAACAGTGTAAATTTTGTGTGCCCTCAGAATAACGCAACATATAGCCATCAATGTCTAAAATGCTGGCAACAAAAATGAGAACACCCATAAGCGAAAATAGGCAAATAGGGCCCAATTTGCCATTTTCCCTACATGATGTCATGGGACACATTAGTGTTACAAGGTCCCAGGTGTGAATGGGAAGCAGTTGTGTTAAATTTGGTGTTACCTCTCTCACAATCGTCCATACTGGTCACTAGAAGTTCAGCCTGGCACCTGATGGCAAAGAACTGCCTGAGGATCTAAAAAAAAAAAAGAATTGTTGCTCTAACACAAAGATGGCCTACGCTATAAGAAGATTGCCAAGACCATGAAACTGTAGCACGGTGGCCAAGACCATTCAGTGATTTAACAAGACAAGTTCCACTTAGAACAGGCCTCACTGGGGTCACCCAAAGAAGTTGAATGCACATGGTCAGCATCATATCCAGAAATTGTCTTTTAAAAATAGACTAGAAGGATAATTATAAGAACTGTGTTGTGCACCATTTCCTTTAAAACGTGCATATGTAGGGGCATGTGATAATTAAGTCATAGAGTGAGAAGAGATCATTGAGTTTCTTGGGCCATTTCCTGATAAATTCATGAGAGGTAGTCTACATAGCTGCTGACCTCCGTTGAAGGCTTCACTAGTGCGGTCTTTCTCCCTTGACAACTGACAACTGAATTTGAAGAGAGAAACTCTGTTTTCTTGCTTTAGTTAAGAAATACACGTCATGGCTCTAACATTCACACATCTCATTTTCTACACTGGTTATTTATCTCAAAAGATATAGGTTTCATTCTCGACACTACTGACCGTCATGTATAGGCAGCACAGTGACTCAGTGGTCCGCAATGGGGTCTCAATTTCAAATCCCACCAAGAACAACATCTGCAAGGAGTTTATATACTCCCCCCATATTTGTGTGGGATTCCTCTGGGTGCTTGATGTTATCGCTCTCACACTCATCCATACTGTTCACTGGAAGTTCAGCCTGGCACCTGATGGCAAAGAACTGCCTGAGGATCTAAAAAAAAAAAGAATTGTTGCTCTACATGAAGATGGCTTAGGCTATAAGAAGATTGCCAAGACCATGAAACAGAAGCACGGAGGCCAAGACCATTCAGTGATTTAACAAGACAAGTTCCACTTAGAACAGGCCTCACTATGGTCGCCCAAAGAAGTTGAATGCACATGGTCAGCATCATATCCAGAAATTGTCTTTTCAAAATAGACGTGTGAGTGCTGCCATCATTGCTGTAGAGGTTAAATAGGATGGAGGATCAACATGTCAGTGTCCAGACCATATGCCACACACTGCATTAAATTGTTCTGAATGGCTGTAGTCCCAGAAGAAAGCCTCTTCTAAAGATAAATAACAAGAAAGCCCACAAACAGTTTGTTGAAGACAAGCAGATTAAGGACATGGATTACTGGAACAATGCCCTGTGGTATGCTGAGACCAAGATAAACTTATTTGGTTCAGATGGTGTCAAGTATGTAACAGATGAGCGGGTAGTGGATCCACTGGACCGGCATAAGCAGTGGTACAGGCCACACCAGGGACCTGGTGGAATCCCGCCAAAGCAAGTCCATCCCGCTTTGCGGCAGGCTCTGGTGAATACCGGGACCCACTTTGACTGCAGAGTCTAAGTGGGTCCCAGTATTCACCAGAGCCCGCCGGCGAAGGTTCGAGGTCGGTAGATGGAAGCCAAGTGTTCGGTACACGGAGATCAGGAACGAGGCACAGGAACGCTTTCTCAAAAGGCATATAGCGCTAAAGATCAAGCGGGGAATGGACGGAAGTGACTAGACTATATAGGGACAGAGCCCGGCAATTAGCCAATTACCGGCACGCTAGCCCTTTAAAATTCAAAAAGCCGGCGCGCGCCCTAAGGTTCGGGGACGCGCGCATCGGCCAGCAGGAGGATGCGGGCTGACAGGAGCGCGGCTGGGTGAGTATAGGCGCGTTGGAGAGCCAATGCGCCCGCAGCCCGATACACGGACCACGGCGCCACTCCTCCCCAGTGACGGGGCGCATACAGGGTTGCGAATGCCCTTCTTTCTGTCCCGGAGGAACTTCTGCACCAACTCACAGTCCAAGATTTTATCTTCCGGCTCCCAAGACCTCTCTTCAGGCCCGAACCCCTTCCAGTCGATAAGGAAATGCCGTTTTCACCTTATCGTCTTCACGTACAGGATTTCCTTCACAGCAAAGATGTTGGTGGACTCAGCTTCGGAAGATGGAGGAGCAATCTTCCGGGAAAAGCGGTTCAGGACCACAGGTTTTAACAAGGAGACATGGAAGGAGTTCGGAATATGCATGGTGGGCGGGAGCCGGAATTAATAGACAACCGGGTTGATGCGCTTGAGTACCTCGAACGGGGGAGGTCTTCTATTGTTGTCCGCTTGGACCTTCATGCATGCGGACGCTTGATGTAGAGACTGGCCTGTCTGGTCCCAAATAGTCAGCATATCCCGGACCAAAGCATCAGCTGCTGGAACCTCGGATGGAGAAGATGACGGGAGCGGAGGGCGGGGATACTGGCCATACACGATGAAGGAAGGAGAAGCACCAGTGGAATCCAGGGAGTTATATGAAAACTCCGCCCAAGGAAGTAGGCTGGCCCAGTCATCCTGTCGAGCCGAGATGAAGTGGCGCAAACAGCTCCCCAGGACCTGGTTGACTCTTTCCACTTGTCCATTTGTCTGCGGCTGGTAGGCTGAGGAGAAATCCAGGTTCACCTGCAACTGAGAGCAGAGGGCCCGCCAGAACCTAGAAACAAACTGGACCCCCCGATCCGAGACAATATGCTGGGGGAGTCCGTGCAGACGGAAGATATGTAGAAAAAATAGGCTGGCCAAATGGGGAGCAGATGGTAAGCCTGGCAAATGGACAAAATGTGCCATCTTAGCACCACCCAAATGACAGAGTTGCCTGAGGAGGGAAGAAGGTCAGTGATAAAGTCCATCGCCATATGAGACCAAGGAGTCCTGGGGATAGGCAGAGGTTGTAGCAGACCCACAGGTTTGTGGTGAGGGCTCTTGTCACGGGCACAAGTAATGCAGGACTTCACGAATTCCCTGACGTCCTTAACAAGGTCCGGCCACCAGTAAAAACGGGTTATCAAGAGGAACGACTTGCGAGCCCCTGGGTGACCGGCCACTAGAGAGCAATGTCCCCATTTTAAAATTTTCCTGCGGAGCGCAGGACGCACGTATGTTTTCCCCGGAGAAACATCCTGGAGATCCACTGGAGCTACAGAGATCAGGCGTTCGGGAGAAATTATATGTTGTGGAATGGCCTTCTCCCCCATCACATCAGAGGCACGGGAGAGAGCGTCAGCCTTGACGTTCTTCTCTGCAGGTCGAAAGTGTATCTGGAAGTCGAAGCGTGAGAAGAATAGGGACCACCTGGTTTGGCGCGGATTGAGTCGTTGGGCCGATTGGGGGTACAGGAGACTTTTATGGTCGGAGTAAATGGTGATGGGATGCCGTGCTCCTTCCAGGAGATTGCGCCTTTCCTCCAACGCTAGCTTGATGGCCAGCAACTCCCGGTCCCCGATGGTATAATTCTTCTCCGCCGGGGAGAAAGTCTTGGAGAAGAAGCCACAGGTGACCATCTTGCCTTTAGGTCCCTTTTGCGTGAGAACTGCGACAGCCCCGACTGAGAAGGCATCGACTTCCAGAAAGAATGGAAGGTTGGGTCAGAATGGGTGCGGAGGCGAAAGCTGCTTTTAGTTTATTTAATGAACTCCTCTCCGGCCTCCGGCAGCCAGTGCCTAGGGTTATTGTTCTTCTTAGTACGTGCCACAATAGGCGCCACCAACGTAGAGTAATGCGGGATGAATTGCCGACAATAATTAGAGAAGCCCAGAAAGCGCTGTATGGCCCGTAGGCCCACCGGCCTAGGCCACTGCAGAATGGCAGACAGCTTTGCAGGATCCATCTGCAACCCTCGGGCCGAGATGATGTAACCAAGGAACGAAAGGCTGGTCTGGTGAAAAAGGCATTTTTCTAACTTGGCATAGAGGTGGTTAGAGCATAGTCGTCTCAGCACCTGGCGGACATGGATGCGATGAGTCTCCAAATTGGCAGAGAACACCAAAATATCGTCCATGTAAACCACAGGTATAGAGGAGGTCCCTGAATATGTCGTTTACAAACTCCTGGAAGACTGCTGGGGCATTGCACAGCCCGAAGGGCATGACCAGGTATTCGAAGTGCCCATCCCGTGTATTAAAGTCTGTCTTCCACTCATCCCCCTTTCGGATGCGGATGAGGTTGTAGGCCCTCCGCAAATCCAGCTTGGAGAAGATCTTTGCTCCGCGAAGCCGGTCAAACAGCTCCGTGATCAATGGCAACAGATCTTGGTTCTAAACGGTGATTTTATTGAGTCCCCGATAATCAATACAAGGCCGCAGGGAGCCATCTTTCTTTTCCACAAAGAAGAATCCCGCACCAGCCGTAAAGGAGGACTTGAGTATGAACCCCTTCTGGAGGTTTTCCTGAATATAGGCCAACATGGCTTGGGTTTCTGGCACAGACAGAGGATAGACTCTGCCCCTGGGAGGACTGGTTCCTGGCAGCAGGTCAATCGGGCAGTCGTACAGCCGGTGAGGAGGAAGGATCTCTGCTTGTTTTTCAGAGAAATCGTCAGGGAAGTCCTGATACGCCACGGGAAGTCCAGGCAATGGTTTGTGAGGCACTGGCGGAGAGGTGGGAAGCACCGGGCAAGGTGCCACCAGACAACGGTTCAAGCAGTCCAGTCCCCAGCGAAGGACCTCTCCTGTCTTCCAATCAAGCGTAGAGGCATGGCGCTGCAGCCCCAAAAGAATCGCCAACAAAGACCGGGGAAGCACAAAGAACTCACTATTCTCCTTATGCAGGGCCCCCACCTGGAGAGTCACCAGTTTAGTAGCATACAAGATGGAGTCACTCAGGAGCTCCACGTTGACCGAGGAGATCACTAGCGGCTTCTCCAGGCGGATTACTGGGAGGCGATACTGCGTCACCAGGGAGGTGTGAATGAAGCTCCCAGCAGAACCGGAATCCAAGAAAGCTGGAGCCTGGAACAAGAGTCCCGTGTCAGTCACGACCTGTACCATCATAGTCAAGCGTTTAGAGGGGGACTTGCACCTAGTGACACCTCTCCCACGAAGCCTAGCGTTTCCCGCCCGTTTGGGGCGCAGCGGACAGTTCCTACGGAAGTGCTCGGGACTGGCGCAATACAAGCACAAATTTTTTCCCCGATGCCGGGACAGCTCTTGCTTGGACAGATGGGCTCTGTCGACCTGCATAGGTTTTTCGCCAGGGGACAGTGGAAGTGGCAGCGGGGATCTCTAGAACACCGGAGCCAAGGCGTGGGAGCCTACGAGGCCCTACGGAATCCCGTTCCTGACGGAGCTCCTCTTCCCTCTACGCGAAGCGCACGTCGATATGCGTGGTCAGATGGATCAGCTCGGACAGAGGTCGGGAGATCTCTTGCAGCCAGAGCGTTCTTCACTCCACTGGAGAGGCCTTTCTTGAAGGTGGCACATACGGCTGCCTCATTCCATATTAATTCCGATGCCAGGGTGCGGAACTGGACGGCATAATCTCCCACCGTGGAGTCCCCTTGGTGCAGATTCAGGAGCGCAGTCTAAGCGGATGATGCACGAGCAAGTTCCTCGAACATGCCATGGAATTCCTTGAGGAAGGCCTGTAGGTCCGCCGTCACAGGTTCACTCCTGTCCCAGAGGGGTGTAGCCCATGCCAGGGCCTTCCCGGAGAGGAGACTGACCACAAATGCCACCTCTGAAGGTTCGGTCGGGAACTGGTCGGCCATCAGCTCCACGTGCATCAAACATTGGGTGATGAACCCCCTGCAAAGCTTCGGGTATTTATCGAACTTGGAAGGGAGTGACAGCAAGAGTTTGGGGCCCACAGGGGCCAGTCGAACCGCCGGAGCTGGAGCTACCATGGGAGGTGGCGAAGGCTGCTGTTTGGCGGCGATGAGCTGCTGCATCATGGCGGTCAACTGGTTCAGTTGTTGCGCCTGTTGTGCCAGTTGCTGGGATCAGAGGCGTCGCTAGGCAGATTTATTCGGGGCACGAGCCCCGAATAACTCTGCCTGTGCCCCGAATCTCTGCGGGTTCAAGGCCGCTGCCATCGGCCTTGAGCGCGCCTTGGTGCGGGCACTGCCTGCCGATCTTTCTGACTGCGCGGCCGTTTCACAGCGGAGTCAGGGAGAAGGCAGGACGGATTGTTACTGTCCTGCTTTCTCCCTTACAGCGCTCGGAAGCGCTGTACATACAAGCAGCGTTACAGGGGGCGTGACGCATTGCTCTCATCATCCCCCTGCGACGCTGGGATCTGCTAAGCCGACAGCTCCTGCCGGCTGAGATGCCGGGCCCCGCGTGATGGTGTAAGCGGCGTTATCACGCTGTTTACACCGTTCTCAAGTTCCAGGACCAGGACGCGCGGACCATGCTGAGGTGAGTAGGGTTTTTAATTTTATTTTTATTAGGTAAGGGGGCAGTAACCTGGCTAGGGGGGCATATTACTGGCTAGGACGGGGCATATTAGCTGGCTAGGGGGCATATTACCTGGCTAGGGGGGCCATATTACTGGCTATGGGGGCATATTACCTGGCTATGGGGGCATATTACCTGGCTACAGGGGGGCATATTTCTGGCTAGGGGGGCATATTACTTGGCTATGTGGGCATATTACTGGCTATGGGGGGCATATTACTTGGCTATGGGGGCATATTACCTGGCTATGGGGGGCATATTACTTGGCTATGGGGGGCATATTACCTGGCTATGGGGGGCATATTACTGGCTATGGGGGAATATTACCTGGCTAGGGGGGGCATATTACCTGGCTAGGGGGGGCATATAACCTGGCTAGGGGGGGCATATTACCTGGCTACGGGGGGCATATAACTTGGCTAAGTGGGCATATTACTGGCTAAAGGGGGCATATTACCTGGCTAAGGGGGCAGTAACCTGGCTAAGGGGGGGCATATTACCTGGCTAAGGGGGGCAGTAACCTGGCTAAGGGGGGCAGTAACCTGGCTAAGGGGGCAGTAACCTGGCTAGAGGGGGCAACTACTTGGATAAAGGGGGCTACAACCAGGCTACAGTGTGCTACCACCTGGCTACATAGGGCAAATATTTACCTAAAGGGGAGTAGATAACGGCATAATAGGAATATATATTTCTACTTAAAATTCTATTCTGAGGCCTATATAACTGACTTTCTAATTAATAGGGGACCAAGATTCCTACATTTTGGGGGACCTATAACTTTACCTACCTAACTGAGGACTGCCTACCTAGTTTGGGGGTGTACCTACATACTGTCTCAGGGAATTATTATAATTTGTGGGGCTGTAGATGGGGAGTTTGTATAGAGATAGGAATTGGTAGAGAAGTGCTGAGAAAGATCTAAGATGTTTGTTTTGTACATTCTACAGTGAAGAGTCGTGGCCGGGAGAAGTCGTCATGGCGGTCTGGGACAGATGGAGAAGAAGAGAACAACTCTTCAGAGACTTCTCCGGTGAGTCAAGAAATGTAACTGCAGTGTAATCACTTATATTTCTGCTGAGCCTACGTACAACTAGTATCTACCACTAGATGGTCAGTGTATGGCGGTGGTAAATGTACAACTTATGTCACATGTGGGGTTCGCGTTTGGTCAGGGTCTGGCAGAATTATTTGAACCTTAAAGGGGTTTTATCGTTACAAAGATCATGTCTCAGATTATGGGGACAGTAAAAATAAGCACTTTTGTAATTGGGTTGCATTACCTCTGTCACTTGGTTTAGCAGATATAAGCATCTCTGTAAAACTGTCTTTTATTTCTGTTGTTGCTGGGTCAGAATGCCCCTGGGTCGATTCTGGCACCCTAGACACGCCCCCTGCACTGTGATTGGCTGGCTAACATTTCATTCAGCCTGTTGGGGTACGCCACTAGACAGGAAACACCCCGGCCACGCCCCCTGTGCGGTGATTGGCTGCTTGCACACTCTGTGTTTACTCCCCTCTGAGCTGTTAAAATCGATAGTGAAACCAAAGTCTGCTGGCTCTATGTACATCTCCCAGCTTTAGGGTCAATGTTCTGGGCAATTACTGCCTGTCCAAAGGGCTTTTGCCAAGAGGTTGATTCACCTCCTCACAGGTCCAGTCCTTAAGCTGCTACTTGGAAAAGAAGGCGTTGTCTCAGATCGAATTGCAAGCCCGCCTCCTTAACGATCACTGTATTGTATAACATAAGGATTAACCTTGCTGTATAAGCTGCTTGTATAGAGTAGTGCTTAGGTTATCACCCCTACAAGACAGAGGTTGGGAGTTCAAGTCCCATCAGTAGTGTTTTTGTTTTTTTTTTATTTAAAATTTATACACATATGTAAAGATATGAAAATATATGTGTGAACATCTATAATTTTATTCATATACACACACAAAGCTCCCCTATATAGTGTCCCATCCTTGCAGTCACACCAAGCACTTCCAACATACGTGATACAATGCATATATTCTGGGGGATGAGAAATGATATAGGAGAGCTATGTATGTGTATATATATCACTATAAAGATTAACATATATATTTTAGGTCTCTCTACATATGGGTAGAATTTAGGGGGAAAAAAAATATACCCTGTGAGGGACTAGAACTCCAAACCCCTTAGTTGTAAAAACAATAAGTCTATCACTGCTCTACCCGCTGCACCACCAGCCCAAATCAGTTACAAGATGAGCAGGGCCTTCTCTGAAAGCTGATTTGCTTCTCCACATGTCACTGACAGGAAGCAGAGATCTTAACAGCTGCTGGCTTTCAGTTGTGTGTAAACTAAGACATATGACAGTTGCTTGCTGGAGTTTGGAGCCTCAAGGCTGCAGACATAAGCAGGCAGGAGGCTACAGAGCTGTTATATCCAGACAACCTTCTGCATCCCCTGCTTTAAACAAAATGATGATGTCACAGTTCTTCAGTGAGGGGAGACACGCCTCCTGGGAGGAGAGACACGCCTGCTGACAGGAGAGACACGCCCCTGTATTTCAAACGCAATCTGAGAAAATTAGCTGGACAGCACGAGCAGCTCAAACGATAACACCCCTTTAAGTAGTAATAGTTTTGGGTCTTGGTTTTGTAGGAGTTTTTTTAGTAACAATGAGTCGTCTGGTATATTTGCTTCATGTATAGGTGTATTATTTGTTGACTTGTTTGTATGGTATTACACTGTCATACAGAGGTGAGAGGTTTTGAAAATGCTAAATTTTCATTGTACAGTGACTGCTGAGGAGATGGACGGGATCTATGTGGAATGTGCAGAAAATTAGTGACAGGAACAGAAGTTTTTTCTCACAATGTGGCTTGAAAAATGGCGTGTGAATCCAGCCCTACTCAGAAAAACCTAAGGGCCCTGGCCCCGGATGTTTTGCGCGACTTGGGGAGCGAGTGCGACCGCAGCCCGATACATGGACCGCGGCGCCACTTGCCCCCGATGCCGGGCGCATACAGGGTTGGGAATGTGCGGGCTGCCATTTGTAACAAAGTGTGTGTTGCAGCAACCAGGTAAGGAATATAAAGGCAAGTGTGTCTTGCCTACAGTCAAACTAATCTCATCAGCTTCTATGAGCAGGTTAGCTCTGGACTGGATCGGAGTGAGGCATTGGATATCATATATCTAGATTTTTCTAAAGCATTTTCTAAAGCTTTAGAAAATATAAAAGGTTGGTGAAAGTAAAATGAGAATGCCTTGACTGGGAGAAAATGTTTGCAAGTGGGTAAGTAACTGGCTTAGTGATAGAAAACAATGGGTGGTAATTAATGGTACATACTCTGACTGGATCTCTGTTACTAGTGTGTTATTACAAAGGGATCTGGATAAGTTGGAGGCCTGGGCAGAGAATTGGTAAATGAGATTTAACAAAGATAAATGCAAGATTATGCACATAAGGGGAGGAGGAAAAATCCAATCCATGATTACTTGTTAAATGGAAAAACTCTCCCAGTGGACAGTAAACTTGATCGTAGCAGCCAGTGTCAGGCAGCAGCTGCCAAGGCAAATAGGATTATGGGGTGTATTAAAAGGGGCATAGATGCACATGATGAGAACATCATTCTCTCATTATAAAAGTCACTGGTTAAACCAAACATGGAATATTGTGTACAGTTTTGGACACCAGTTCACAAGAAAGAGATTGAAGAGCTTGAACAGGTTCAACGTTGGGCCACGGAAATAGTAAAAGGACTGGATGGACTTCAATAATCAGAAAGATTAGCAAGATTAGGGTTATTTAGTTTACAGAAAGACGGCTTCGGGGGGACATAATAAATATGTATAAATATAACAGGGGTCAATATAGAGATCTCTCCCAAGATCTATTTATACCCAGGACTGTATCCAGCACAAAGGGGCATCCTCTACACCAAGAGGAAAGAAAGTTTCTACATAAACATAGAAATAAGTTAGGGCATGTCCCCATGGCACGGGTTTTCAGCCGGTTTTTCAGCCGGTTTGATGTTTTTCAGACCGTTTGAAAAACCGACCGAAAATGAGCACAATGGTGCTATATGGAACACCCGTGCAGCAGTCCCCACTGCACAGGTTTTCCGTTGGGCGGTTTTTCCGCCCGCAGTCCGGCCGCAAAACATTCTACCTGCACATTCTTCCGTCCGGTTTTCGGAGAAAAGCCGCCCCCCCCCCGCGGCCGTGGGGACGGCTGCAAAACAGGACAAATACCGGCCGGCAATTTATTCTGATTGCCAGATTGAAGTCGGGAAGGAATTTTTCCCCTAAAATGAGGACAATTGGCTTCTACCTCATGGGCATATTTGCTTTCCTCTGGATCAACACTATAGCACAATAGGCTGAACTATATGGACATCTGTCTTTTTCTGGCCTTACAAACTATGTAACTATGTTTTGGGCTGTATGAGTCCTGTCAGCTATAAGTAGCTATAGTTCATTGAGGGAACCATGAATGCCAACATGTACTGTGACATACTGAAGCAGAGCATGATCCCCTCCCTTCAGAAACTGGGACAGGGCAGTATTCATGATATTGATAATGATAATGACCCCAAAAACACCTCCAAGACGACCACTGCTTTGCTAAAGAAAGTGAAGTTAAGCAGCTGGACTGGCCAAGCATGGCTCCAAAACTAAACCCTATTGAGCATCTGTGGGGCATCCTCAAACAGAAGGTGGAGGAGCACGAGGTCTCTAACATCCACCAGCTCTGTGATGTCGTCATGGAGGAGTGGAAGAGGATTCCAGTGGCAACCTATGAAGCTCTAGTGAACTCCATGGCTTAGTGAATTAAGGCAGTGCTGGAAAATAATGGCAGCCACACAAAATATTGACACTTTGGGTGACATGTATGAAGGAAGGTGCGTTGAAGTGAATAGTCGAGTCTCGTTTTCGGTGTATAATGCGTCTGATGTATGAAATGGTGTGTAAAGTATGACGCGCCTCACCTATGTGTTAGGTGCATTACGGAACTTAGGCGCATTAGTAATGTGCCTAACATGTATAAAGGCTATAGATAGCCTGGAAATAAGTCACTAGAATAGCATGTCAGTGAATAGAAACTATGGTACTGATCCTGCTTGGAAGACCACAGGTCCCAGCCGTATGTGGAATAAAGGGTGAGAGCAGCAAAAATACATTTCAAATTTAATGTAGTCAATATTAAAATTTTAAAAACAACATCAGTGGGTTATTTAATGTAAAATTAGTTTAAGATTATTTTAATTTTAAATGCATTTTATAGGAGATATTTCTATATTTTTGGTATATTATATATTTTTATATTAATTTTATATGATAAAATGTTTTATTAAATTTAAATAATTTAATTTTATATAGTTTGATAATTATAATAAATTACTTTTCATTATTGTACTGGTGTAAGTTGAAAAATATTGGACATTTTTGCCCCTTACAGCAAATCTAGCTCCACTTTGACTCGGGCAGACCACATTGAAATAGGTCTGCCTGTCGGAGCAGTAATGCGCCTAGTTTTGCTGAACCACATTCATATATGTGTCTAATATTACGAACGTAGTGCGACGCCCCCAGAACACCCCCAGAACACCCCTTCATGTTAGGCGCATTCGAAAGTATCAAGTCTTACGAACAATGCGCCTAAAACATACGTTAGGTGCATTCGACATTGTAACCGACTCAGTTAGGTGCATTATACGCCAGAAAAAAGGGTGAAAAACCATATCATACATGTCGCCCTTTGGGCATAATTAGTCTGTTTTCACTTAGGGGTGTACGTAGTTTTGTTGCCAGTGGTTTAGACATGATGGTTGTGAGTTATTTTGAGGGCACACTAAGGGGTCATGTATGAAAACTGTCTTGGTCTAAGACTTTTCTTGTTGCTCATAGCAACCAATCAGAGCTACCCTTTCATTTTTTCAGAGCACTATATGAAATGAAAGGGTAGCTCTGATTGGTTGCTATGAGCAACAAGAAAAGTCTTACACCAAGACAGTTTTCATACATGTGGCCCTAAATTTTCACTGTTATACAAGCTGTACACTGTCTACTTTACATTGTATCAAAATGTCATATCTTTAGTGTTGTCAAATGAAAAGAAGTAATATAATATGTACAAATATGTGAAACATGTACTCACTTTTTTGAGATACTGTAAATTATTTAAATTAATAAAATTTGTAATTGTTTGCTAAAGCTGCTCATACACATCTGATAGCTATCTGCAGACTGGTCATTCATCAACTGCTACAGGAGAAGGAAGATAAGGGGTTAAATTACACCTTTATAAAAGAATGGAAAAAATGGTTTGGACAGATGAAAATCCAACCCATTCAAATCATTATATCCAGCTATGGGAATCACAAAGGAACAGGGATCCAATGACATTATATGATATGCCTTAGTCATCCAACAACTTTAAAGAGTATTTACATACATAATTACGTCATTACACCTTCTAACTTGTTGCAGCTGGTGATACTACATAGAATATATAGCTGTGTAGGGCCCATTCAAATTTTTGAGAATGTAACTCGAACAAAGTACTTTCAACCAGAAGCCTCTGTCATTCATATAACATATATTCATAGGTAGTCTTGTTGAGACTGCACTTAAAAAAAACCTAAACTTTTTCCTGCAGAAAGAAGGGCCTAAAGGGGCAGTAGGGTAACACATGGATTCAAAGGACACCAAAAAGAAAAAGCATGAGCCAGAACACAATGGAGCAGATTTATTAATACTGTCTAAGGGTCCGTCCACACGGCAATGTTTTTGGTTGGATCTTCACATGGTTTTCGGATTTAAAAACCATCTGAAAACCAACTTTTCACATAGACTTTAATAGAAAATCCGTTCAGTAGTCCTCACTGAACGGATTTTCTGCCGGACGGTATTTTTATATGGCCAGCGTTCCTATAAACTTAGAACATGTTCAATCTTCCCCCGAAAACCAATGTGCGTTTCAATGGTTGAGGGGGATGGGTGAATCCGCAAACCACGGACAGAACCGTCCCCCAATTCAATGCAAAAGACGACAAAATATCGGCTGGTATCCTAAGACAGAATACAAACGGTATTTTGTCACTGCTGTGTGGACGCAACCTAATTCTTAGTAGACCAGACAGTTTAAAAATGCACCAGACATATTAAGTGTATGATAAATCTGGCGCATGTTTAAACTGTCTTGTCTAAGTTATTAGTTGACTACGTTTTTGCCATCAGTTGTGAGCTTGCACCTCCATTTGCAATTTGTATTCACACTAGAGCACACTGTTATGACTGCAAAAACCAAAATTCTTAAACACCAGCTACAGCACCACATGGCAGGCACTAAAATCCATATAAATATTAGCTTCGTATGACATTTAAAATGCATTATTGCTACCCTTTATAACTGCATAAAATGAAGGTTTTTAGTGTATTGTTTGATCAATTTGTGTATGTCCGCCTACTGCATAAAGGTAGCCTCACCAGTTGGGTCCCTTGCTTTAATGCCTCTTTGAGGGGCCACCTGATGAAATTATTTTGACACAGTAGGTGGGCACATTTCATTGGGAGGTGTGGGCTGTCTTTTTTTTTCATGGATTTGGTGGCCGAATTTAATTTGATAAAACTGCATACTAAGAACCTTCATTTTATACAAATAAAAAAGATAGCAGTAATTAATTTTAAATGTTCCTGCAGCTTTCACTTTGGCCACTAGGCCCAATAATAGTCTAACACTTCTTGTGCTATAGAAAGGTTTTCAGTAGTCTGCTCATCAGTACAAGCAGGGTTACACTGAAAGGTGACAGCAATGTGAATAGATAACACTGTTTCCAACAGTCACAATAAGAGATCATCAGTCACAGTTTAACCTCTACCCCTCCCTGCACAGTAACTTCTTCCCAGGTCACAGAGCATGCCTGGAAAACTCTCCTATAAAAGTCAATGTGACTGATCCTGTTCCCAAAATCCTATGTACATGAACCTGCTGTAAAGCATCTCTCTAAATGTTGCTAAAAGCAGTGCAAGCAAGAAATATTTCCCCACAATCATATACAGACAACGGAATTGAGAAATCTACAATCAGAAAATAAAAATGGCAAAGAAGAAAAGAATATGGATCGTTGTCTTGTTTTAATAAGTAAAAAAAAATGGCAACAGATTCCCTTTAAGTGCCAGCTTCTGTACTTGGTGGCACACATTAAGTCGCGCCCACTTTACATAAAAGCACACCACTTTTAGCGAGGTCATGACCCCTTTATAGGATGAGGCGCAGAAGTGTCTAAAAACTGTCTAAAACACATAATAAATGGGGTGTTAAGGATGCACAACAAGAGTTTGGCGCAAATTGCATCAGAATTCTGGTGCAATTGTGATAATAAAAGTTCCCAAGTGTTTTCCCAAAAGTCTAAGGTTTTAGCAAGTGGATCCTTCAAACACTACTTTATTGTAATAATTTGGCTAAGTTAAATAAAAGGGATTCCATCTCCCTTTTAAATGAGAGCTTGGTGCTCAGCCTGTAAGAAAACAATAAAATATCCATACTCACCTCTGGACTTCGTCCTAGCAGTGTGTTTGCTGGTTCTTTCTTCAGGTCTTCTGTTTTCTTTTGGCCTCCGTTGATCGGCTTGTGCACAGTGCAGCTACTGATTGGCTGTCATGGTCATGTGACATTACCCAATCTCACCATTTGCAGGCTTCACTGTTTAGTGAAGTTTAGTATGTTTTCTGGCTCAGCACCATACTCTCACTTTCAAAAAGGGGAGGTGGGCAACTCTTTAAATAAATTCTGGTCATTGCCTTGTTTATCTTCCAAAAACTGCCCCTTACTGCTAGCTGTGATCCATAAAATCCATTCATTGCAACCTTTACCCATAACATCCATAGTTATGTCTAATCTGCTAGGACTGCCATTATCGGCAGTCCAAGCAGATTAAAAGGGTTGTCTCACTACAATGATTTCTTTTTATGTTAAAGATCTTGCAAAAACAAGTCATTTTACAATATATGTCCCTTAACAGTGTCCTACCCATTCTGAGATATCCCCTCTTGTACAGGCTGCATCAGCTTCTGTGGTCAATATAGCTACATAGTTGTTTGATCTATCCTGATAGGCTGCCAACACTGGTTGCTATAGCTACAGACCTGGCTTCTACTGCAGCTTAACAGAAGCTAGTAAACACACCCCTGAATTCAAAATGAAACCAAGTTAACAGGACTCAGGTAAGATGAATCAATGTAGTGAGACAACCCCTTTAAATAAGAATTGATGTGGGAAGCTTGCAAATGAAATAACAAACATTTTCACCATTCATTTTTATTAAAAAAAATCTGCACCATTTTTGTTTTAGCTGCTCCTTTAGTGATCCATTGTTTACAGCTCGTCTACAGGGGATACGACCAGGGCTGTGAGCTCCTCAGTCCTGGTCGCACATGCTCAGACATCACTTCTCCTCTCAGGCAGCTACTGAGTGTTCAAATCCCAGGTGCTGCCATTGTACTCCCGTCCTCTGTCCTCCTTAGTAATTAGTCAAACAGTGCAAATAAAGAAAAAGAAACCTCAATGAGGTATGTAAATTGATAAAGAGAAAAAAAAACAAAACACAGGTTTGATTCCTGCAGGGATTTGAACCTAGGACCCTTGTGCCTGGAGGCAAAAACTTTACCTCTCAGCTACTCACAATGCTTTACATAAACAGACCCTTCTTTGACTAGAGAGAGGAAAGGCCTGGTGATGACATCCTGCTGGGTCACATGATATGCAATTCAAAGAAATCACACGCCTCCTTCTGAACACACAGAGCTGGATACAGGTATGAAATGAGATCGTGGCAAAACCCCTTTAAATAGGAAGAATTTGATGGGACTGCATTACCATTCTTCCTGTTACAAATTCAGGAAACCCTATCGGAACCCAGGCAGACCCCGTTATATGTTGAAATGTTGAAGGGTTATTTGGTGCTGTTCCTATCCAGAAGGCTATGTATGGTTTCTGTTAGGCTAGGTCTACACAGCACAGAAATGCCATCGGATTTTTGGCGGTTTCAGAATTTCGAATCTGCTGAGAATCCGATGTTACACTGTGCTGCATAGACAGCAATAAAAACCTGTGATGTCTACACCGCACAGATTTTTTACTGTCGCGTTCAGCATGTTGCATATTCCGCAGGATTCCCCCGGATTGCCGTTGGATTCCTATACATTCAATTGTACAGGGCCGATGGCAAATCCGAAAAACAAACGTGGTTTTTGCACGAATCTGCGTCAAAAAACGTAGTCCAGCAAATGTTGACTTTTGCTATGTAGACCCAGCCTTAGAAATAGACACAAGAGTTTTTAGAACCTTGCAGGTGTTTCCCCGTAAATACGTCATTTATCCAAACACATAATGTTTAGATTTTTTATTAATATTTTACATAGAGGCGACAGTACAGAATTTGTCCATAGATTTGAAATTAGGTTAAAATATAATAATTCCTGGTTTAACATCACATTATTGAGGCAAGCACTGCAGGGCTGATGAAGGGTTACTGTTACAGCAAAGTGCTGACAGAACAAACAAATGTTATGTTTTATCCCCTGTGGTTGGCAGCCAGGCCATCGCTGGCGAACCAGCTGGCATCCCTGCGATTCCAGATTACATGCATTTTTCTTAATTGGGATGATCTGAGTGTTTTTTTATTATTAGTCACTAAATAGACATAGGATTATAAAATATATCAACTGAATTTCCACATATGCTACTGTGTGAACACACATATATTGTCATTGTAATGGATACATTTCTAAAATACATATAAACTACACTCAAACCATTAATTAGTACAGCTAGTTCAACTACTCCTTAAACTAATATTTCTATCAGCCAATCACATGGCGGCAACTCAGTGAATTTAGGCATGTAGACATGGTCAAGACAATCTCCTGCAGTTCAAACCGAGCATCAGTATGGGAAGAAAGGTGTTTTGAGTGCCTTTGAACGTGGCATGGGTTGTTTTTGGCCAGAAGGGCTGGTTCTGAGTATTTCAGAAACTGCTGATCTCCTGGATTTCACGCACAACCATCTCTAGGTTTACAGAGAATGGTCCAAAAAAGAAAAAACATCCAGTGAGCGGCAACCCTGTGGGGGGAAATGCCTTGTTGATGCCCAGAGGTCAAAGGAGAATGGGCAGACTGGTTCGAGTGATAGAAAGGCAACAGTGACTTCAAATACCACCCGTTACAACCAAGGTGGGCCCAGAAGAGCATCTCTGAACGCACAGTATGGCGAACTTTGAGGCAAAAATGGGCTACAGCGGGCAGAAGACCACACCGGGTGCCACTCCTTTCAGCTAAGAACAGGAAACTGAGGCTCCAATTTGCCCAAGCTCATCGAAATTGGACAGTAGGAAGATTGGAAAAACGTTGCCTGGTCTGCTGAGTCTCGTTTTCTGCTCGACATTTGGATGGTAGGGTCGAATTTGGCGTCCAACAACATAAAAGCATGGATCCATCCTGCCTTGTATCAACGGTTCAGGCTGGTGGTGGTGTTGTCATGGTGTGGGGAATATTTTCTTGGCACTCTTTGGGCCCTTGGTCCCAATTGAGCATCGTTGCAACGCCACAGCCTACCTGAGTATTGTTGCTGACCATGTCCACCCCTTTATGACCACAATGTACCCAACACCTGATGGCTACTTTCAGCAGGATAATGCGCCCTGTCATAAAGCTGGAATCATCTCAGACTGGTTTCTTGAACATGAAGAATGCTTCCAGCACCTTGTTGAATCTATGCCACGAAGAATTGAGGCAGTTCTGAAGGCAAAAGGGGGTCCAACCCGTTACTAGCATGGTGTACCTAATAAAGTGGCCGGTGAGTGTATAGTAAACATGTAAAACTTAGTACAGCTATATATACTCTACTCACAAAAAGTTAGGGATATTTGGCTTTTGTTGAAACTTCAGGACGAAAATAAAGGGCCACATGTATGAAACTGTTTAGGTCTAAAACTCACTTTTTTGTCCATAGGTTACTATGGGCAAAAGAGTGAGTTTTAGACCTAAACATTTTCATACATGTGGCCTAAAATTTCTTGAACATTTTTTTAAATGACCTTAATGAGCCCATCTCTTCACTTTAACTGAGGTTATAGTGTCACAGTGTGTCATCAGCAGGTTGCAACAGAGATACAGAGAGACTGGAAAGAGTGACAGAAAGGCAAAGAAGTGGATGTCCTTTTCCTACATCACACCCTGATGACCGCTTCATTGCAAACAATGCCCTGCAGAATCAGATGAGGAATGAAACACAACTCTAGGAACATTTAAAGGAGGTGAGAGGCAACCAAGTGTCATGTCAGACCATTTGTAACCATTTACATCAGACGAACTGATCACATCACCAGGCACAGGCATCATCGTCTTGCATGGGCCAGGTAGCATCTACGCTGGACAAGAGACCAGTGGTCCTCAGTGCTGTTCAGTGATGAAAGCTGATTCACTAGAGGCGTCATGGAGAGTACTATGCCTCAACCAGATCAGGTAACGGTCAGGTACCTTTGCCTGTCATCTAGCACTCAGACCATGCTGATATAAACGGTTACAAATGAACTTGATGTGACACTTGGTTGCCTCTCACCTCCCGTAAACGTGTCAGGAGTTATGTGACATTCATCTTCCAGTTCTGCTAGGCACTCTTTACAATGAAGCGGTCATCAGTGTGTGATGTAGCCAAAAGATGTCCACTTTTTTGCCTTTCTGTGACTCCATTCTGTGGCTCCAAGATCCTGCTTGAAGCCTCACAATGGAGAGGTACTGTTGATCAATTGTAAGGTGTTGTCTTGGTCTCATGATGTCAAAATGTGAACAGCATGATGAGGAGGACTGTTTAAATCCCAATTCAAATTGATCCCCTAAATTTATTGGGTGATTCAGGGATCAAACACCTGTTGTGAATTTTGTCATTAAGCTCCTTGTTAGAGATCAGCAAGTTGTGCAAAAAGTACTGAAACAATGAACAGTTGGACATGTGCATTCTAAAGTTAAAGGGGTTGTCTCACTACGTTGATTCATCTTACCTCATTCCTGTTTTCTTGGTTTCACTTTGAATTCGGGGGCGTGTTTACTGACTTCTAATAGGCTGCAGTAGAAGCCAGGTCTGTAGCTATAGCAACTAGTGCTGACAGCCTATCATAAGAGAGTAAACAGGTCTGTAGTTATAGCGACCTGAGGAGCTGATGCAGCCCATATGAGAGGGGATATCTCAGAATAGGTAGGACACTGTTAATGGACATATATTGCAAAGTGACTTGTTTTTGCAAAATCTTTAACATAAAAAGCAATCCTTGTAGTGAGACAACCCCTTTTATTATTATTATTATTATTTATTTTAAAGCGCCATTGATTCCAGGGCGCTGTACAATCGAGGGGTTACATACAATACATAAGTCAAACGAGTACAAAGATAAATGAACAATGACAATTGGCACGACAGAGGGAGAGAGGACCCTACCCGCGAGGGCTTACAATCTACAAGAGAAGGTCTCATTTGGTTCACTTAAAAAAATTTCAATAAATTTCATGTTTATCTTGAAATTTCAACCAATTTATACATATATACACAGATATAGATATATATATAGATATAGATATATATTAGCTATAGAAATATTGATATACAAAATTGTACACAATATTAATTAATTAATAAGAAATATAGATAAATAGATAGATAGATAGATAGATAGATAGATAGATAGCAACATAGTAGAGAAGGCTGGAAAAAGACACAGGTCCAATGAGTCCAAACTATTATCCTACTGTCCTGTACAGAGGAAGGCAAAAACCCCTATAGGCAGAGCCATTTGTCTCACACATGAGAAAAATTTCTTCCTGACTCCAAGTCCCTGGATCAATGTCCAATCTCCTGAATCTAGTAACAATAATCTGTAATATTATATTTTTCAAGAAGAGCATCTAAACCTTCCTTGAAATTGTTCAGTGGCTCCACCATCACAACCTCTTGTGGCAACGAGCTCCATGGCCTTACCGCTCTTATAGTAAAGAATCTCCATTTATAATGATCAAGAACTGGAAAAAATATGTACAATACAAATAAGGTGTCTTGCTCTTTCCATCAGGTGTTTCAGTATTTTGACGGCAAGAATGGCTGAAAAAGTACCGAGACCCTGATGGACCTCTGATAGACACCCATAAAATTCAGTGGGATCTGACAGAATTAGAGCAGGCATCACAGTGTAATAAATTGTACCTATGACACCAGTGTGAACAGAGTCTTGCTTGTTTTAATTTCTTTATAACTTTAAACTGTATTGCTAGTTATTTTAATAGATTACATTAAAAGCAAGATTTATATTTGGATTTAATCTGAATGCAAGCTAATAAAATATTCCTTCACTATACACGAATAGGTCAATAACTAGAAGATTGTATACTCCATGTGGGTTGTAAAATTAAAAGTTTTTTTTATTCTTACTGTAATACTTTAGCTGCTTTTCATATGGAGGCATGTATATATAAACACACATACATACATACATACATGTGCACTTACACACATACATACATAGATACATACACATATGCGCACTTACATGCATTCACACATAAATATGCACATACATACACACATGCACTCATATATAAATATGCACATACATACACACACGCGCGCATTTACACGCATACATACATAAATATGTACATAATCGTACATAAAACTTGTACGCATACATACATAAATACACACATACATATATGAATATGCACATACATACACACATGCACACATGCACACTTACACACATAAATACTCACATACATACACACATGCACACTTACACACATAAATACTCACATACATACACACATGCACACTTGCACGCATACATACATAAATACGCACATACATATATGAATATGCACATACATACACACATGCGCACTTACACATATAAATACGCACATACATATATGAATACGCACATACATACACACATGCACACTTGTACGCATACATACATAAATACGCACATACATATATGAATATGCACATACATACACACATGCGCACTTAGACACATAAATACGCACATACATATATGAATACGCACATACATACACACAAATCGCACTTACACATATATAATACTGCACATACATACAAACACACTTGCGAACGATTAATACATAAATACGCATGAAATACATACACACATGCGCACTTACACATATAAATACTCACATACATACACACATGCACACTTGCACGTATACATACATAAATACGCACATGCACACATACATACACACATGCGCACTTACACACATAAATATGCACATACATACACACATGCGCACTTACACACATAAATACTCACATACATACACACATCCACACTTGCACGCATACATACATAAATACGCACATGCATATATGAATATGCACATACATACACACATGCGCACTTACACACATAAATATGCACATACAAGGTGGCGGATGCAGAATAAAAGCTTCACTTCTGCATATTAATAAAGGAAGGCCACAATTAAAGTGCTACTCCAGGGGGCCCTATTACAGTTCAGTTTTGGCTGATAATCTAAAACTTGCAAGTGCCGGAGGGCAGAATTCTCTCCCCGTGTTTCATTATTCCAGATGTTTGGTTTTCATTATATCATCACATATGTGTTTCGCTTCCCCGTAGTATATAGCATTGCCCAGTGTGTTGGTACTATACATAAATAAACCATCTCATCATTTACATTCATTGCAGCAGATTGACATGCTGAACTATGTGGATGGGGTTTATAGCACTGTTCATCCTAATCGTCCTGGTTTATAGAGTGCCAGAACCACTGTGAAGATTATATGGATACAGCAGTAAGGGGACAGTGGGGAATGTAGTTCTGAATACAGTGAAATGCAGATTTAGCGGTTAATATTTAGTTGTTTGGCAGCAATGGCTGCTGTTAATGATTGTTAGCGGTCACTTGTATACAACAAATCATTAATGAAGTGCAGGACACCCAAAAATAAGTGCATTAACCACAAGCTAACAGCACACATCTCTTCTCGTACAATGGCTCATATCTGTGATGTGTTATACATGCGTCATTTTAGCATTTGTTATATTGTAACTCTCATATTATTTATTAAGATCCTGTTTAACAACAGACACTAATGTATCATATAGGAAAGCTCCAATATTGCTAATACTTACTATGCGAGTCACTCTTCTCCCGAGATCCATCCACTTTCCCATCTGAGTTGATCCTTAGGAAGAATCCTCCATTCTTGCAGTAGAGTCTTTTGGGGTCTTTAAAGTTTCCTGGGGGAAATGGAGTGCTCCCCCCATCATCTGGCATTGGAGGGAGGGTGGTAATATTCCCTGCTGCCATGCCCTCCTCCAATAAGAGACGCTTTCTCCTTGTCCTGGGCAGGGTGGCTCTGATCCAGAAGAGGTCCAGCAGGTAGTGGTGGCTCTCAGATAGACGTCCTGTGTTCTCCTTCTCTCCTCGGCAGGGCCTCCTCACTGTTCATTCAATTACTGGCAGCTGAAAGTAAGGCCAAGTCTTAAGAGTCACTCCACTGTAGATGCATGATGTAAGTCTGAGGATGTTGCAGCTAGCCCTATTTCTCCTGATATCCTAAAATTGTGTCATCCATCCTCAGTGATGAGGGCAAAGTTGGCTGAAGCCTGGGGCACTGTGCAGAGGGCTTTGCAGCCTGGTCCAACCCTCTACCATCAGGCTTTTTTGAAAAAAGGCCTTATTTATTTTTTAAGGTAAAGGGCCTCCTCCACCTCCCCCCTTTTTTTCCCCCTATTCTGTCCTTGTAGTTGTGAGCACTTGGTATTTTCCCAGGAAGCTACATGGAAAGAAAACCATTTAAAAAACAAAAAGGGGCCGGGCAAATTGAGATTTTAAAGGGAAAGCAGTTATTTTGGGGGTTTTTTTTTTGGGGGGGGGGGGTATTTTCCCCTTAGACAAAGCAAATTCGGGGGGCACGGGGTCCCCTTTCACCCAAAAAATTTTGGAAACTTCCCTTTTTCCCCAACCAAAATTTGGGAAAATTAAACCTTTTTTTTTGGGAAAAAGGGGGGGCCCAAAAAATTTGTCAAAAAGGAGGGCGAAAGAAGGAACAAAAAAAAAAAAAGGGAAAAAATTTAAACATTTTTTTTCCCGAACTCCAAAAAAAAAATATTACACCCCAGGGAAAGGGGACTTTTTTGGAAAGAACTTCAAAAATAATCACCAAAATAACTACCGGCCACCTTTAAATCCATCTGAAACGGGGGCCCCCTTTTCCTCAGAACTTAAATTTTGGGGGATAATTCCAAATTTTTAACGATGTCAAAGGGGTTTCCCAAGGGCCCGGGGGTTTTCAAAAAAAATATTCCCCACAATGACACCACCAAACCCCCAGCCAAAACCCTTTTTACAAGGCAGGAAAGGATTCATCTTTTTTTTACGCCAAATTTACCCTCCCCATCCCGAATGTCCCAGCAAAATCGCTCATAGCCTGAAAATTTTTTTAACTTCTACTTCCAATTTCGAGGGGGCTTCAAATGGACCCCTCAGTTTTGTTCTTACTAAAAGGGAGTGCACCAGGGGGTTTCTGCTTGAGCCATCGCCCTAAATTTTGCCGACGGCTTAAGATGTCCTGCTATTGGTTTAATTTCAGGATTCGATGTATATTGTGTGTCAGATTCCACATTAAAATCCTTGTGTAAACTGACTCCCATGACTGAGTCCATGCTGTAGTGCACACTGTGAAATACAGCGCAGATTTCACCATGGATTTCAAATCTGTGGTGCAGAAAAAAAAGAATGGACTTTTCCATTCTTTCGAGCAGATTCTTCTTGGATACGCTTCGAGCAGAAGTAATGCAGATTAGCCCCCTATAAAATAGAGCTCAAAATTATCAAAATTAACATGAAAAAGCTTTCAAAATAAAAAAAACCTCGGCAGAAATCCAAGATTTTGCCTCGGATTTGTGCTGACGATTACATATTGGATTTTTAAGATAGCAAAAACCTGACAATTGAAAATACTCTTAAAAAGGTTGTTCTATCTAACTGTTTTCACGCTACACAACCTCTTCAGGCGCACACTTCTGGCGACATGTATGAAAAGGTTTTTCACCCTTTTTTTGACATACAATGCACCTAACTGAGCCGGCTACGATGTCTAATGCGCTTAACGTATGTGTTAAAAAACAAAAAAGAAGAATGAGAGCAGCACCAAATATCCACACAAATATCAAAAATACACAAATGATGCACCAGCCTGTCCAAAGGGTGTGTAAGCTTTATACTCACCACCAATGGTACAAAAAGAAGCAAAACAGGACGGGGCCCTCATTTAAAAAAAAACGGAAATTTTATTCCTCAGGAGTACAAAGATTTCAAAGTTTTGGCCCCCCAACACTTTTGGACTTTTCTTTATGTCAAATACATATAGATGTAATTTTAGTATTTTTAGGAAACCTGTCCAACTGCTCGTTAAAACCCTTAATTTTTTCGCCAATAATGGGGGCAAATTGCTTTAGGATGTAACATGGTTTAAACAATCCCCCCTTTAGTTTCCAAACCCACAAATGGGGAAAAAGTGATTTGGATGCCTTTGGAAGGGCATGGGGTGGGTTTCCGAGGGGGGTCTGAGTATTTTAAAAGGGGGATTCCTATTTTCACCAAACCATCTTAGGGGTTTAAAAATTAAAAAAAAAAAAATTTAAAAAGGATCCTTTTTAAAAATTTTTTTCCAAATAAAAAATAAAATTTTCCCAAAAAGGCCAAAACATGACTCAAATACCCCCCTTTAAAACCAAGGTGCAGAAAATTTTTGAAACCAATAGGGAAATTTGGGCAATCTAAACAGCAAGAAACCACACGGGGGCCACCCTTTAGCTAAGCAGGAAACGAGGCTCCCAATTTCCCAAGGGCTCATCAAAATTACATTAAAATTAAAAAGTTGGGCCGTCTATGGCTGTTTTTCCTCACATTGGGGGGGTGGGTCAGAATTTTCTCAACAAACATGAAAAGATGAACACCTGCCTTTTTATCCGTTCAGGTTTGGGGGGGGGGTCAGGTGGGGGAAATTTTTTTGGGCCCCTTTCCCTTGGTACCAATTTTTAGATCGGGAACACCTTGGAACTACCACAAGAATTTACAGGTTTTTAAGGCAAAAGGGGGGCCCAAAAACCCCCTTACAGCAAAGGTGACCTAATAAAGGGCCTTTTTTGTTTTTATTTAAATGCTGCTTGAAAAGGCCAAAAAAAAAATGTTGGGGGCCGAAAAGTTCAATTTTGTACCCAGGAAAAAAAATTTTCCCGCTTTTATTTAAAAATGCTGCGCCATTTTTGCTTTTTTAACGTTTGTGGTAGGGATTTTTAAACCAAAACACTTTTAATTTCACCTAAAGGGTGGCTGGGGCGATGGAGGGACCCCCATTCGAAAGAGAACAAAAAAAAAGACCCAACACAAACGGGTCCGGGGACCTGTAGTCCCCAAGCAGGATCAGTACCATAGTTTCTATTCACTGATCTGCTATTCTAATGACTTTTCTCTTATTTCCATCCTATCTATAACCTTAATACATGTTAGGCACGTTACTTATGTGCCTAAGTTATGTAATGCGCCTAACACATAGGTGAGGGGTGTCAAACCTTCCACCATTTATGAATACACAAAAATCACTTTCATACATCAGGTACATTATACACTGAAAATGAGACTCGACTATTCACCCTTCAACGTGCCTTCCTTCATACATGTCACCCTTCCTGTTCAGGCTGTGGGAGGGTCTACAGCAGTGACTGACATTTCAGCTCTCCTACCATTACCATACCTCCCAACTTTTAGAGATTGCAAAGAAGGGCACATCAGGACACGCCTCTAACCACAACCAAGTACATGATATCACTCCGTGTCACCCTCCTAACCACGTCTCCAACCGCACCCAAACAAATGACACCTCTAACCATGCCTGAACACATGACATGACAACAGGACATGCCTCTTTTCCTTTGTTTCTGTGGGGAGGGGTGGCAGGGTGGTTTACCATATTAGTCCAGTTTTAGTAATGGGGGTGTCTGACAAATGCCTCTTTATTACTATCGGATGATTTTCGTCACCACAAAGCTAACACTAACCCCCTGTCACTATTATATCAGTGCCCAACACATGCTTCAGCAAGGGCAAAAATATAAATGCCCGAAACGCGTAGGTCTGATCCCCTGTACCCCCTGTGTCTACGGATGGAATAAAGGTGATATTTTTTAAACAGAAGATTCGCTGGTTTTAAATTTATCTTGATCCTGAAGCATATGTTTGGTTTGGGAACGGGGAGCCAGGAAACCGTGCAAGCAACTGCTGTGTACTCCACCTAAGCAGCGAAGCAGGTGCAAAGGATACAACACAAAGTAATGGTGAGCAGCGTTTATTTACATATATATATATGTGACTGTTTCAGTGCCCAACACACCAGGAGTACTGCGATGAGGAAGGTTACCGTCAGAAGAGGGATCATCTAATGTGTTATCTGTTTCTGGGGTGGCTGAAGGCTGGTATTTTTAGGGTGGGAAATGAACAATATTCATTGACCTTCCCATCTTAACAATTTCAGCCTGATGCTGTCTGTTTTATCTTGGCTGGTTAAAAATGGGAGGATACCACGTTGTTTTTTTGTTTTATCCTTTATTAAAAATCTGAAAGGAACAAATTGTTAAAAAAAATTTACCCCTGGTGCATTGAATACTAGGGTAATAGTGACAGGTGGTTAGTGTCAGCCTTGTGGTGGTGAAAAACATTGCTGGCTGATACTAAACCCCAGTGATAGTAATAGGGGCATCTTACAAATGCCTCTCCATTACTAACACTGGAAGAAAATAAAGAAAAAATACACAGAATCAGAAAAAAACAATGTATTTAAATAAACACTTCCTGACACCAGCCTTCATTGACCATTTTATTAAAGAAATAGATGCAACGCTGGTCTGATATAGTCCAGAGAATCCATCATAGTACAAAAGGGAAACTTTTAATTTAAAAAAAAAAAAAAAACACAAAAAAAACTTAAAGCTGGGTGCCTGCTGTGGGGTATGGGGCATCACCCAGCTTTCTTGGATGCGTGATAGGTTATTTAGCATCCGGGAAATCTGGATGACATCCCCACAGCATGCACCCAGCTTTTCTGGGTGCATGCTGTGGGGATGGGGGCCATTCAACTTTCCTGGATGCTGGATAGCATATCTAGCATCTAGGAAAGCTGGATAGGCCATGAGGGGGGGGTCAGATGGCGGGGACGGGAAGGGAGGGGATAATGGTCACTTACCTCCCTCTGCTGTGCATGCTGCTGGCACTGGCACAGCTGGACTGTATAGTCTAGCTGAGGGCTGAGACAAGCCCCCTGCAGTCAGTGACGTCATTGGGAGCACTTTATGACACTTCCTTGGCGCTACAGCTCTGCTACAGTTGCTGACTGCCATGGCAGAGTCCATGACAGCTGGCAAGTCTTCCTAATCTCGGGGATTCAGGGCGTATACCCTGGATCCCCTGGACATATGGAAAAAAAAATTCGGACTCCTACCTGCTGTCCCGGGGAGTCGGGGCATTGTTCCCAAATCGGGAATATCCCACTGAAATTGGGACAGTTGGGAGGTATGCATTAATGATGGAGGGGTTGTGAAAAACAGTGAGACTGTCCAAGTGGAATGTCTGGTTATAAGTGTATAAAGTTGTATATGTAAGAGAGAAAATCCTACATGCTGCCATGACTTAATGTTAGCTGCTATGTGACTGTTATCTTTGATGTAATTACACATAAATGTGCTCTACAAAACTAACAGGATGGTACAAGGCTGCTCCCAGGTCAGTAACTTTAAGGGTTAAAGTTTTTCTCAGTAGAGGTGGTCTGTATTTTGTAATAGTCTTTATTCATCTTAGCCTACAAGTTTAAAGTGGTTGTCTCATTACAGCATTTGGCAGCCTTTCATGCTGGTTGAGCTTGTGAAATAGAGGGGCGTGTTTCTTCTCCCAGCAGGGAGTATCTTCACTCTCTTTCCACAGGACTGCCATTTGTGTCACAAAAGTGATTTATGTGGGACTGCGCATCTGAGGCACAAAGGTGATTTATGTGGGACTGCATAGCTCTCTTTATATACTCTGTTGCTAAGCACATTTTAAACTATAATCTTTGTAGTGAGACAACCCCTTTAAGGCTCTTTTCACATTGTGTCTTGCAGTGTCAGTCAGAACTATACTTTGGGGTAGGCTGTAACATATTGCACTGACTAACACCTGTGACAGATGCCACCTAGAGGAATTAGTATATGGCAGATGAGGTTTAACACTGATAAATGCAAGGTTATGCACATGGGGAAGAGAAATCCATTACATGATTACATGTTAAATGGAAAAACACTTGGTAAAAGTGACATGGAGAAGGACTTGGAATCCTGGTGACAGTATACTTAATTGTAGCAGCCAGTGTCAGGCATAGCAGCAGGCGCAAAGCAAATAGGATCGATGGGTGCATAAAAGGGGCATAGATGCACATGATTAGAACATTATTCTCCCAGTTATACAAGTCACTGTTAGACCCACACATGGAACTATTGTGTTACAGTTTTGGCACCAGTTGCACATGAAAGACAGTTGTAGAGCTTGAAACAGGTACAAAGGCGGGCAACCAAAAATAATGAAAAAGACGGGTGGACTACAGTACCCAGAAAATTAGCAAATTAGGGTTATTTATTGTTAGAGAAAGAGAAGGCTTGGGGACATAATACATATGTTTAAATACATCAAATGGTCAATATAGAGATCTCTCCAAGATTTATTTTACACAGGACTGTATCTAAACAAGGGGGATCCATCCTACGTCTTGTAGGACTCGAAAGATTCTACAAAACATAGAAAGGATTCTTACTGTAAGAGCAGTGAGACTATTGAATTCTCTGGCCAGAGGGGACTTGTCATGGTGACTACAATAACCGATTCAAAAAGGGTGTTGGATGCATTTTCTGGAGTCGTAATAATATAACAAGTTACAGGACTAGGAATTCAGGAGTAGGGGTTTCCTTGAAGTCCAGTATTTTTCTGATTGCCAGATTGGAGTCAGGAAGGAATTTTTTCCCTAAAATGAGTAGCAATTGGCTTCTACCTTCATTGGGGGTTTTTGTTCCTTCCTCTCGGACAACACCTTAGCACAACAGGCTAACTAGATGGACGACTTGTCTTTTTTTAGCCTTACAAACTATGAAACTATATGATTGTATATATGTTGCCTTTTCTGTGCAGGTGGTCTGTGCAACACTCTGGATGGCAACACTCTGCAATGCAATCTGGGAATCCATAGAGACTCCCTTTCTTTTAGTAAAAGTTGATGATTCCCGTCCCCTATGGTTCCTTATTACTTGTTCCAAAATTTGGAACATAGATGGAGATGTTATGTCCTACTTCATAAAAATGTGCATGGAATTGGCAACCACGTTTTTCACACCGAATGGAAGAATTAGGCTCGAAAAGCCGGTCTTTCATTCGTTGAGATATGTCTGCGCCCGACATAGAGGATACCACAAGGACATTTGGAGGGGCATAAACCACAAATCTACTGTTACATGAAAAAGAACCTTGTATTGTGAATTTTTTGCCCGTCCGTGGGTGTGATATGGTGTCCCTCCCCATAAGAACGCTTGAGAGCAGTGACAACACTGCAAGCGGGTGAAAGTCCCTCGTTTGGGAGTAGAGAAAGTCGACGTGAGTGAGTACACCTTGCTGGGAACCCAATATCAGCTCTCACAAAGCATATCCTTTACGTTTTTTTGGGGACGATTTAGAGCAGATCATAACATGATTGCTGAAATATATCAATCTCAGGGAAGACTCACCCATAATGGTGCCAATGTTTTTTGATGACCCTATGAATGTCCCTACCATTTTTGGATGATATGTATTGACAAATGGAAGTCGTTAGGTCTCACCCGAGTAGAAGTATCCATATCATCATATGTCAGTACATCAACAGGATAACCCCTCCCTCGGAATTTAATCTCTCGATCATCTTTAATCTTTCCTGTCTCAGTGTATGGATTGGAGACTATTCTACTAACCCCTTGTGAACAGTGATTTAGTTAAGGCCCACTATCTCCCTTGGGTGGGTGACAGCTTCTGGTAGTGTACCATTATTCCTGTCAGTGACTTAACAAGAAAGGTCTGTAACTTAAAGTATTATCTGAATCTTGTGCACAACTAAATAGGTCAAGGAATGGTAACTGATTGGAGATCGTACTGCAATGTGAATTTTAATTCAGAACCTAATTGAGGTTCACATAGTCTACAAATTTTCCAAAAGGAGGTAACATCACCCCCATATACAAAATAGACATCACGCGATGTATCTTTCCACATCCTAGTGTGTCTTAAAGAGTTGATTGGGGTATACAAATTGTTCCATCAAATTGGGCCATATATGCATTGGCATATGGAGGTCCATAATTGGACCCTCATGGCTGTACCTTGGACATGGCATAGAAAAAGTAATCCTAAATAAAAATAACTCTCCTCAAGTACTACAGTTAATAACTCCTTACAGCATGTAATTTCCATCTGCAGTTAAACAGATGTTTTGTAATAGGGATATTGAAGCTTCAATACCTTTTGATGGACTATTGACGTTATATAACTACAGACATCAAGTGGAAACAAGTAGAGTCATGTTTGATATATCTCTAATCTTCTTCAGTAGGGAAAGAAAATGGCCTGTATCCAATAGATAAGACTGGTCTCACTACCAGCGACTTAACATTTTTCTAGAAATTGTGGAAATCGGGTAAAAAATAGAAGTTTGTCAGGAGGCCACATGGTCTACCTGAGGTGGTTGTCATCAAGTACTTGTGTATTTCGGTAATAAGTAGAGGAACTGGGGTAATAGGATACTCAACCAAACAAGAAGGAATAGTTTGATTTATCTATGATTCCCTTTTGTCAGATACCCATTCTAATAGATTCTTTAATTCTGGCCTTAATCCTAAAAACAGGGTCTGATTAAGTAGGTATATGTTTGCGTCTGACAATTCTAATAATCTCTTGGCGAGTAGTAAAGTTTGAACCATTACCCTATCGCACCCCCCCTTATCCACTGGTTTTATTACGATGGTTTTGTCATTTTTAAGAGATTCTACTGCTCTAGTTCATCTTTATGAGATTCCTATATAATTCTAGAATGTTCATGTGAATGTAATACCTGGTCAACTTCTCTTTGGACTATTGAAATATTGGTCTCCACCAGATGGTATACCGTAGAGGACTAAAGGGCTGTGTTTACGAACCCCAACCTGTTTAATAGACAAATTCTAACAATGAGTGTGAAGTGGAAAACATAGCAGGACCTGAAAATGCCACTTTAGGCGGAGTTACCTATAAAAGGAACATAATTCTTGTTGCAGATTTGAAAGAGTCCATAAGTGGAGTTGGCAAAAAGAAAGTCCCTTTTTGTAATACGTAAACTCTAACTGGAGATAAAACCTTGATGAGATTAAATAAGCTAGATTATTAATCGAAGTGTTTTTGATTTATAGATGTCATTACCTGAGATCGTGTTTATGTTGGAGAAGAAATATACGAGTTTCTTCGGCCACGTCTGCTCTGGGTAGAATCTCTGGCCTCTGTATGTTCTACTTGGACTGGCTAAAAAAGGACCTCTATTTGTACTAGCGTTCGGTCCTCTCGTAACCAGAGCTGGAAGAAGTCTCTGTACGATCTTGTTTGATAATAGTTATTCGATCTCTGGTCTGGAATGCCCAGTGGTAGACTCTTTTTTTTAGCGTAGTCATCTGTTACCCTCAGAAATTTATTGCGTTTCCTATCTCCAATAAATTTCTATGTTCCTGGATACTTTTATCAATTTAGACTTCAGCGAGTTAAATTCTTCCTGAGCAAGAGAGAGGTAAGGTTTAGTTCTATGGCTTCTACTTGTTTTTTGGTTTCATCAAATTGACTCTTGTAAAATTCAATGTTAAGACCACATGTCAATCGACATTTGGTTCAGAATGTTTTCGAATTTCTTACAAAAATTCTCATTTTCACGAAAAAGAGTAGGCTGTAAATGTGAACGAAGACCTCCTGAAATCTTGCTAGTTTGATGATATTCAGCAAGGGTAGTGCAGTGGAGTTACATGACCAACAACGATTAAGGTACGCTCCCATTCACGAGTGTGGTAAAAAAAAAAAAAAAAAAAAAAAAAAAAAAAAAAAAGAAAAAAAAAAAAAAAAAAAAAAAAAAAAAAAAAAACGTCTTCACGGTGACGATGTAGGAAGTCATTTGGACTGGTCACTTGGGCCACAATATTTGTGGCTTGTTGATCACTGTAAGCAAAGTGTCCGAGTAGACATCTAATAAAACGGTTGGCTAGCCTTCGCTACAAGTAAAAAAGTCCAGATTAAGGAATGTGTAGAAGGGAAAAGCACTCCGTTGATGAAGATTGCAAAGAGGAGCACGTCAAAAATAAATATCCCAGAAATTATTGCAAAAAATAGACTGCACACTGCGATTATATGTTGCAAAAATATTGTAATAATTTTTATAAACACAATCACTACAGGCTCCAGTGAAAGACAGATATAGGGAACTATAACAATTGGACTTGTGACGTTTCGTGACATACGACCGTTTTTCAAGAGTCACTGAATAACTAGAACAAAAGAAAAATTAATTTTAAACAACACACACAAAAAAAACTAAAAACGAAAAAACCAACAAACATCTTATGGTAGACATAATAGTAAAATAAGACACAAAAAGCACAAATCAAATCATAAAAAAAACAAAAGTATTATATTAAATAATCCATAAACAACCCTCAAAAAATTATTTACATTATGTACAAATAAGACCTGTTTCCCCTAGGAAAATTTACAATGTTACAGGAAGATATTTGTATAAAGTGTCATTTTTCTTTTTTTAATTTTTTTTCATTTTCCTTTTCTGTTTTTTTCCTTCTTTTTGATTTTAATGCCTCCATTTTCTATCCTATTTACCTTTTTTGTTTTTTGTTAAAATTTAGTCAACCTCGTTTTGTGTATTTCATTCTATACCTTATATTAATTCTCTATTTTATTATCTTTTGCTTCTTTTTCCCTTCCTTTCTTCCCCTTTTCTACTTATCTTAGTTATGTTATATTTTCTATTCCCATATTTCAATTATATGGTTATCCTATTATTCTCTTCTATGTTCTGCCTTTGTTTTATATTTACAAATGGCATTGTGACCCACGGCGTATGCCGCCAGCCTCGTTCTCCAGTTCATTATTTTCATTTCTTACTCTTTATCTTGGTTTACATATAACTAAATTTACTCATTCTCTCCTACTAAATATAGTTTTTATCTTTATATCCTTCTTATATCGCTCATTCTGATATCTGTACAAAATATCGGCGCTGCGTGCTTTTGGTGCGCATGCGCCAAGTCCCCCGGCTTCTGTCTAAACACATTTCCCATTTTCCTAGCACCGATATGACGCGTCTGTCTGCTGATTTTCCCAGCTTACTGGGCGCGCTCAGCCAGGCGTCCCCGGCTTCCTTATATATTCTTTCCTTAGACTGTCCTTCTATTCACTGCTCCTAGATTAACTGACTACGGCCCTTATATCATGCTCTCAAGCTTCTTTCCTTGTTTGGTAATTTTTTGCCTAGGGAAATATTATGTTATTATTAGTTTGGGATATTATATGTCTTTTTCCTTTGCTGTGTAGTTATGGGCTATGTACAGAATAAAATCATATACATTGACTACCCATTAATTATATAGATTCTAAAAATACATGTGTTTTGGGAGACTTAATTGTATATGTATTCCTTATGGAGAAGTGATTGACACTTTATTACAAATATTTCCTGTAACATTGTAAATTTCCTAATGGGGACAACAGTGTCTTAATTGACATATATGTAAATAATTTTTTGTGGTGTGATAAGGATTATTTATATATGCTATTTGTAATTTTTTGATAGTTTGCTTTGTGCTTTTTTGTGTCTTGATTTCTAACTATTATTCAAACATTAAGACGTTAGTTTGGGTTTTATTGTTTTTTTTTTTTTTTGTTGTGGTTGTTTAAAATTTGAAATTTTCTTTGTTATTTTATTCCAGTGACGTCTTTTGAAAAAGGTCGGATACCGAAACGTAGTCACAATTGTAAAGTCACTCATATCTGTCTTCACTGGAGCCTGTAGTGATTGTGTTAATAAAAATTATTCACAATATTTTTGCAACAATATAATCGCAGTGTGCAGTCAATTTTTGCTATTACTGAGCTGAAACATGGCTCAGAAAGGGGAACATCTCTCCTTGAGGAGAGCACCGAACGAACGGCGTGTAGAGATTTTGTTTTGCCTTTTCGCCCTCTACATAAGCACTGCACATCACAAGGCATTATGGGTAAGGGATGAGAAGCCCAATGTGGCAACTCGTGTAGGGATGTAGCAAATCCTCAATTTCTTTTGACCCACCAGGTCTTGAGAAAGCAAAAAGGATTTTAGCCACGCCAGTATCTCTCATCTGCAGACAACGCTGTTTCGGGATGTTTGTCCCTCATCAGTGCAGAGCAGAGCGATACTAGCTGGCTGTGTGGGAGGCAACGAGTGGCTCAGAAAGGGAAACATCTCTCCTTGAGGAGAGCACCGAACGAACGGCGTGTAGAGATTTGTTTTGCCTTTTCGCACTCTAATAAGCATCTACATATCACATGGCATTATGGGAAATGGGCTGAGAAGCCCAAAGCGTCACTGAGCTGAAACCCTGGTTTGGGAGATTGTAAGTAAAGGCCAGTGGTGGGTTTTATAAGCCAGTTTTGGAGATTTAAAGAACACGTAATGGACCCTGTTAACAGGGGAGCTTGAGGTGCATCGTGTGGTTGTTTTGGAGTATTAAGGGTTGTCCAGTGAATCGAAAAAAGGCCTTTTGAGTCTTTTTTTTTTGTGATGTGTTTGAGCTCATTTAACCTTTGTTGTGCTGTTTGTAGCCTCTTCCTTTCTCTGCAGAAACTTTTCCCTGTTGGGAAGCTGTTTTTTTTAAACCCCTGTAGAACTACAAGCCTGGATTTTGTTGGGGCTATTATCTTCTCTCTTTCAGTCTCAGGCATACACTGATTCTTCCCAATATTGAAACCCCGGGGAGGTAGAACTACTGAGGTTGACTTCAAAAGTGTTCTGAAAAAAATCCAAACCCCTTTGGTCACCTGATCTCCTGAATTGAAGGCATTGAAAATATTTTTTCTTGCCTTTTATGCCAATTTTCTAGTTGTGTAACTTGTTTCTTCTAGTTAATTGCAAAAAAGGGGAATCCTGTCGGAAGAGTTAGCAAATCTCTCGGGTGTCGTTTGAGCACAGAAGCAATGCTCGCACCATCTGCAGTTGTTTAATCTGCTAAATGCCGAAGTCAATAGCAGCTGTGGCATCTAACTAGTTATCAGGGGGAGGGGGCTTATCTACAACCCTGTGTCGTGATCATGTGGTGCCGATAGTACCCAGGGTAGCTGAAGATCGAATAATGGCTTCTGGGTCTGCAATGTATAGAAAGCCTGTTAAAGGGGTTGTATCGCTTCATCAGTTTGTCTGGTTTTTGCACTTTCAGTTTCTCAGCTGGTCAAATTCAGGGGCGTTTCTTCCCCTCCCAGCTGGGTGTTTCTTAACTGAAGGGGGGTGACATCATCCTCCCCCTTCACTGTTCATGCTTGCTCCCGAGTCAGTGTGTTTGTTTGAGATCAGTGGGAGGGGATTGCACCTCCCTACTCTGCCCTCACCTCTCTTTCTAAGTCCACATGTCACTGTGTCGTTCCTCTCCCTATGCAGTCTTATTTTGTAAGAGCTACTTGTTTACATACTACAGGCCTGCATTCAGTCTAGACTGTCCTCTATGAACTCAGAGCACAGATCTCTTCTCCTCTCACAGCTGGAGGTTTGTTACAGTTGAATCCAGTCTTCTATGAACTCATCCAGAGCAGCAAGTCTGTCTCCCTTCTATGTTTACACGCAGGACATAGGCACTGAGCACAATTCTGCTGTTTTCTGATTGTAGAAGCAGCTGCAGTGTTACAGTGGAGCTGCTGGCTGTGCAGAGTGAAATGTTGCCGGCCCTTTATTCTGAGTGAGAGAGGCAGGAATGCACGCTCCTGTGAATATGACCGGGGGCCAGACATAATGTAAATTAGTAGAGCTGGCAGCCAATGAAATGAAAGGAGGAGGAATCTGACCGGCACTGGAGAACATTGTTTACACAAAATGAAGATAAGAGAGACAGTGAAAATAAGACAGCTTTGCTAATGACATCCAATCGCAAAGTTGCTTGTTTTCACTGTCCCCTTATTCTGAAGACCATTTAATGTAATGATACAACCCTTTTAAGCCCTGCTGGATGAAGAGTTTAAAGACTGCCTGTCACAGACATTATACATAGAAATACAGTAATTACAATGTATTCTAAAATAAACTATGTACAAAAAAAAGTAAAAGAAAGCAAACACAAACGTTTGCACTTATTTAAAAATACAACAGAAAAAACATCACAAGTTTTTTTCGCAGAAAAAAACATTGTTTTGGAACTAACAAAGTAAGAATAAAAAGGTACATATATTTGATACTGGCGCATACATAACAATTTTTTTTTGGGTCAACCAGCTCAAATAAAACAGAATAACAAGTGTTCAAAAATGTTCATGTACTCCAAATAGTACCAATGAAATGTCAACTTATCCTAAAAATAAAAATTTCTCCCGCAGCTTGATTGAAAATTGATAAACTTAAAGGAACCGGTGGTTTATGTTGCCCTATTTGAGAGCAGGGTGTTGCAGAGTGAGAGAAGCTGAGCTCTGTGTTACATAGGTTTATATGATTTGGAGCAGGATTTCTGAGTAAAAAGAAAGCAATTCTTGACCATACTCCTTATGTGGCAGTGGGAGTCCTCCTTATTCCACCCATATACAGTGATTGACAGATTTCCCTGTATCAGTGTGTGTACAGACCAAACTGTCAATCTCTGTTAGCAGCATGCTCAGTTCCACTTTCATAGATTTTCTCTGCTTTTTACTCAGAAATTCCGCATCAAAACCTATAATCCTATATATCACATGCTGCACTTGTAGTTCCATGTTCCACAGCAGATAGTAGCTGTGGAACAACAAGTTCCAGCATGTGACAGCAGCACAGGAGGTGAAAATAAGGTGAAATCTTCTTAACAGGGACACAGACAGCAAAACAAATGTAAAAACCCTTCCCTGCACTATCCAAAACTAATTATTTAATAAATATACCTGTTCCGACTTACATGCAAATTCAACTTAAGAACAAACCTACAGTCCCCATCCCGTTTGTAACCCAGGGACTGCCTGTAGATAATGTCCACCTGGAGGAACCATGGAGGGATGAGTAGTACTGAGCTGAAACCTGGGTGAGATTGTAGTCAGGTCCAGTGGTGGCTGTTATATAAGCCAGTTCTATGGGAGATTCAAAGAACACATAGTGGCGGCCTGTTAACAGGGGAGCTTGAGGTGCATCGTAGTGGGTTTAGTTTTGGAGTATTACAGGGGTTGTCCAGTGAATCGAAAAAAATGGCCTGTCTGAGTCTTTATTCATGTGTGATGTGTTTTGAGCTCATTTAACCATTGTTGTGCTGTATGTAGCCTCTTCCTTCTCCGCAGAAACAATTCCTGTTGGGAAGCTGTTTTTCTTAACCCTGTAGAACTACAAGCCCTGGATCTTTTGTTGTGTTCTATCTATCTTTCTCTCTTTCAGTCTCAGTGCATACCACTGATTCCTTCCCTAATATTGAAAGCCCTGGGAGGTAGAACTACTGAGGTCTGACTTCAAAAGCTGTTCTGAAAAAATGCCAAACTCCTTTGGTCACCTGATCTCCTGAACTTGACAGAGTTGTTACTTTTGTGTTGAGACACACAGAACTACTGAGCTTCCTTTTTATCCGCTGGATAACCTCTTGAGAGACGCATTGCAAGTATTTTTCTTGCACATATTATGCAAACTCAACGTTAAAGGGGTTTTGCCACAATCTCATTTCATACCTCCTGCTTCTAGCTCTTCAGCTCTGTGTGCTCAGAAGGGGGCGTGTGTGATTTGTTTGAATTGCATATCATGTGACTCAGCGGGGTGACATCACCAGGCCTTTCCTCTCTGTAGTAAAAGAAAGGTCTCTTTATGTATAGAATTGTAAGTAGCTACACTGTAGCTCAGAGGTGACATTTTTGCTTTACAGCACAAGGGTCCTAGGTTCAAATCCCTGCAGGAACTTAACCTGTGGATTTTTTTCCTCTTTATCAATGCACAGACCTCATTGGGGTTTCTTTTTTTATTTGCACTGTTTGACTAATTACTAACTAGTCCAAAGGACAGGAGTAGAATGACAGCACCTGGGGTTTGAACACTCAGTAGCTGCCTGAGAGGAGAGGTGATGTCGGAGCATGTGCGACCAAGACTGAGGTGCTCTCAACCCTGGTCGTATCCCCTGGAAAACGAGTGTAAACAATGGGTCACTAAAGGAAACAGTAAAAAAAACGGTGCAGACTGTTTAATAATGATGAATGGTGAAAATGTTTATTATTTAATTTTCAAACTTCCCACGTCAATTCTACTTTGTGGCAAATCCCCTAATTTTCTAGTTGTGTAACTTGTTTCATTCTAGCTTAATTGCAAAAAAGGGGAATCCTACCTGAAGAGTTAGCAAATCTCTTGGGCGTGGTTTGGGCACAGAAGCAATGCTCACACCATCTGCAGCTGTTTAATCTGCTAAATGCCAAAGTCAATAGCAGCTGTGGCATCTAACTAGTTATCAGGGGGAGGGGGCTTATCTACAACCCTGTGTCATGATCATGTGGTGTCGATAGTTCCCAAGGCAGCTGAAGGTCGAATAATGGCTTCCAGGTCTGCAACATGAAGAAGCCTGTTAAAGGGTTTTTGCCATGAAGTAAAATTGACATGGGAAGGTTGCAAATGAAATAATAAACATTTTCACAATTCATTATTATTAAAAATTCTGCACAGTTTTTGTTTTAGCTGCTCCTTTAGTGATCCATTGTTTAAAGCTCGTCTCCGGGGATAAAGCCAGGGCTGGAGCTCTCAGTCTGGGCGACATGCTCAGGGCATCACTTCTTCCTCTCAGGCAGCTACTGAGTTTCAAACCCCAGGTGCTGTCATTCTACTCCCGTCCTCAGTACGCCTTAGTATTTAGTCAAACAGTGCAAATAAATAAAAAAAAAAACCTCAATGAGGTATATGTATTGATAAAGAGAAATAACATCCACAGGTCTGGTTCCTGCAGGGATTTGAACCAAGGACCCTTGTGCCTGGAGGCAAAAACTTTACCTCTCAGCTACTCACAGTGCTTTACATAAAAAGACCTTTCTATGACTACAGAGAGGAAAGGCCTGGTGATTTTCATCCTGCTGGGTCACATGATATGCAATTCAAACAAAACACACACCCCCTTCTGAGCACCGAGCTGAAGAGCTGGATGCAAAAGGTACGAAATGA